>JBAIZZ010000118.1:0-64166 GCA_037355905.1 Heliconius aoede | reverse complement strand
CAACCGTCGCATTACAGTCACTCCCGTGTGCCGCTGCTCCACGACGGCCTAATAAAAACTATGTAATTTTACATGTATCATACATCTGCTGAGACATGTATAATGTACATTGTATACAATTTTATAATTATATATACTCATTTGAAGCAATTACACCTGACGAAATGAAATAATTATTATACATACATTTATATTTTCATTTCTTCGCTCTGGTGTCGGGGCAGACAGCGGCGTCGAGTTCCGCCATTCAATACACAATGCTTCTAGAATTCGGCGGAAAGTGCGGAGCCTTGCAACAGAGTGCAGTTCCCCAGTCCCCCATCTCGAGTGTGACCGAAACCACAAGCGTCACGTCGTCGCGCCATCACTTATACTGTCTATGAACTATTCACTAAATTATATAAGAAACGTATTGTACATTGCAAGTATATTAGGCATTATTCTCTAACATATATAATTAACTAGCCGACCCGGGCGGCTTCGCTCGCTCGCACTGTACGAATATTCAAAAAATATATTTATGAAATTATTTTCAATTTAGGGGTGAGTTCGAAAAAACTGTTCTATTACATATTTTTAATTTTTTTTTATAAATTAATTTTTTTTAAAAATCGGTGCCGATTTAAGAAATTAAGGGTTAAAATATAGTGGATATCCACATTATAAAAACAAACATCTGTCCAAATTTCAAGTTTCTATCATCAGCGGTGACGGCTGTGCATGCGTCTATCTCAGTCAGTGAGAGTCCTTTTATATGCTAAATTCGTATAAAAATACTGAATTTATTTTAATATACGTTCAAATATACAAGGCTTAAAAATAAAAAGCTAAGATAAATTATTTCATATTTTCATTTAATATAATATTTTATTAATTTTATACAAAAGAAAAATTCATTACTTTTGAAAATGAACAATCTGTCTAATATTATTAGACGTTTCTTTACGTATTGTACATGTATATATATATCTTTAAATGCTTAATCTGGTTTCTGCTTACTTACAGACAATCCTCGGTTTTACATGGTTTGTAATGAAAAGTTGTAATTAGTTTTACGCTATATTCCACAGACAGAACCGCTTTTCAATATCGTACTGCCATGCTGGAACTGTATGCTTTGATGTATTTGATTTAGGCTTTGCTTTTTTATGATACGTCTGTGCATATACGTATAGGCAAACGAGGTAATTTTAGTCTGAGATTTACCAGTATGGAACCATACTCCAGAATAGCATCTTTCAAGCTTTCCGTCAATCGCTCATAAACTTATTAAAATATTCGCAACTTGAATATGCTCTCAGATCGTGTGAAAAGAAATTTTAGAACTCTTGGAGTCAAAGTCGTGTGTGAGGTAAAAGGAGGACTGCCTGTATACATTTCACACAGCGCTCTCTCTATGAACGTTGAGGGTGACGTCCGGCGGCGGGTCCCAGTCCCAGAGACGCGGCTTCCGTCTTCTGTCGACGGTTGGGATAGACTCCGCTGAGCCGTCGGCGTAGCCACTGCTACACGAGCGGAGGCTGCACGACGCGTGGACTTTATGATCTGCGAAATCATTTTTTTTGTTATTTGTGGATTACTTTTTTTGTCAAAACGCGGCGTTGAATTCAGCCATTCACCACGTAATGCTTCCAGAATTCGGCGGAAAGTGGAGAACGGAGTGTCTAAACACGAGAATCCCTCTGCTTACCTTGCCGTGTCCGGGATTCACCGTGAAGATGATTTAATTTTTTTATCAAAATATTGATAATTGAGTCTTAAATCCAATTTGACAAAGCCTTTACAATTAGATCCTAAGAATAAGATCTTAATAAGTGCCGTAGAAATATTTTAAAATCTTATTTACTATTACTAATTTCGAGCGTTTTAAAAATACAGACTAAGAAATTCAAAAGTTTTCAAAATGTTATTAAAAAAACATAATAATATATGTATTTAATTTGTAATTCTCTAAGGAACTACCTTCCTTCCTTACCCACCTCCTATGGAGTCCAGGTAGTCTCTCTGCACGTCCTCCAGCTGCAGCACCTGAATGACAGGAGCGGGCTTGGAGCGGGCGCGCCTTGCGAGACGCACCGCTAGCACAGTGGACAGCAGGAACACCGCAATTAGCACAAACGCCCCGACCGCTATGCCCACATCCTTGTCGAGGAGATCTGGAATAAAGTAGCTTCGCTTTACGTCTGGCGGAATAGTGCCCACCCCAGAATAGTATGGTGCCTACCCAAGAATATTCGAGTGTCGCCCACCCCATATTTTTTACCAAAAACAAAATTAAGCTTAATTTCATATTGATTAATTTTTCAAAATGATAAAAAAATATGGGCTGTCTTGGGACGTGTAACATTGAAATTATTTTGTAGAATTATTTATGAATGAAATATGGAATTTTTAAACATTTATACAGTGTTATTTCACACTTAGGAAAAAAAATTAACATTTTCCGAACATTAGACTGTTTATTTATTAGACATTTATTTTCATGAATTAAAAAAATTAATTAATGTTAAGATTCTATTTCCATTCTTCGTATCCGTTCCGCCCCTCAACACGGAATGCCTCGAGAATTCGGCAGAAAATGATGAATGGAAGTGTCTTAATAGGAACGAATGTCTTATTACTTAAGGTTCCCTCTGCCTACCCTGCCCTTCTGTGTGCGGGATACAGCGTGAAGTTATAGCGTAACGTGTCAAGAAAAGTAACATACAACAAATATTTTCGTGGTCCCTTGTAAAGTTCTCGCAGATGGAGTCGCCTGATTTGTGAATAAATGTATCAATATGCAGATAATGAAATTATCAACTCACACTCCCACCAAGGAACGAAGGCGGAATGCAACAGGTTCTCCGTAGGTCGCAGCAACAAAGCTGATGAGCACCCGTATCTATTACATGCAGAGGCCCCTGCTTCGTCACCAACCTTCAAACTTCCCAAGGGTCCCCGAACAAGCCATGGTACCTGTGATATATGATTTATTTTATTTATTATATGGCTATCAGTTACTAAGGTACCCCTAACTCAATTTTTGTAACTTCACGCTGCAGAGAACCTGCTGTTAAGACCTCCGTTGCCCGTTTTCCCACCCGTCTTTCTTTTGTTTTGACTTTTTACAAAAATGACGAAATAAATATATTAAACATTTCATTACCCTGAGTGGGAATCAAACCCATAACCGTCGCGTTTATAATCAGTCATTGTGTCACTCACGATGATCCCTACTAACTTGAGTTTTATAATAAAAATTATGGTAATATAGAATAAATTGATATAATAATATATGACTTAGAATACAAATAAAAATGTATTTAAATATAATAATACCCCTTCTCCTCGTGCGAGCGCCTGGCTCATACCATAGCCCATAGAGCCTCTCCGTTCTAACAGCAATGACGCGTTCGAGGCAGACATCCTCCACACTGACACTTCATAATACGTTGCGTTTTCCACTGAAATTTTATAATATGATAAAAAATTATTAATAACATTTTATAAAATTATTAATAACATTTTATAACTTTAAGTTTATTAATTGATATAATTATAATTTAATATTTTAAAGTTATTTTCTGTTTGTTATTATTTTTCGTGTTAGCTGATAATACAACATATTATATGTCAGTAACATAAATAAAAATGCGCGTTTATAAGGAAATATTAAAAATTATTATACAGTTCTTTATGATGTTAGATTTCCATTGACCTAATAGTTCAAAAGAAACGTTAATCACTCATCTATTATTTAACTAGATGATATTTCCAATTACCTGGGATACATCTCATAAGAAACTCTTCATATTCGTAAGCGAGGTCACACTGCTGAGGCTGCGATGGTCTCAATTGATCAAAGGTAAACATTTTTTTGCACGGCTTGTCCTGAGACGCGATACCGTTTCCGGCTTCACAGCTGGCTTCCAAGGATCTGGACAAAGTTCCCGTTATCTGTGCCAGTGGTAGAATAGCAGAACCAGTAGTTAGATGTTGTATCTCTGCATCAGTTGGCTGTATGTGCCAGAAGTACGTGTCAGGTGCTGGAAGAGCTCTGACATTGCATTTTAATGTTTCTTTGATCAATGATATACCGTGATCTGTACATTCTGGTGGATCTGTGATATAAAAAAAAATTAAATCAGTTTCACACATTTCCCGCACACAGTAAATGTAGGTAAAGGAGATTTAGTGTTAAGGCACTCCATTTTCCATTTTCTGCCGACTCTCATACCTTGATGTCAGAGCGAAGAAATGAAAAATTTTAATAAAAAAATCATTCATTTGTTCTAGTAGGGCGATCTCCACTCGAGGGAATGAATGACGGTAGTGGGTTCGATAACCCACAACCGTCGCGTTACAATCACACACTTGTGTCTATGTGCCACGTCATTACTGTATGATAGAGAGATTGACATTTTATTCTTCAATCGGCAATATCTCAAGAACGATCATAGAACATGTTCTCTGGGCTAACAGTTGTTGAACATAAGCACTTCTATTACTTGTATCAGTTTGCCTATCTGTCTACCAATAAACCTGTATTAAAATAATATAAAAAAATGTATATTTTTATTTTTGTCTACACTTTTCATCAGACTTTCCAGTTGTGCACAAGCACTTAAGTTGTGCAATTTGATAAATGAAGAACTTACAAAATATAGTAACATTGATGTTATCCGCCTTTGTCTCTCCAACGGTATTTCGAGCTGCGCAAGAGTATTGACCAGTATGTCTCCGTGTCGCCTCTTCTACAGATAAACTTTGAGACGTCACATCGCTACCCCATAAGCTATTAGGGCGTATCTGTATATCCTGAAATTTTATATATTATGTAAGTACGAGACCGTCGTGGCACTGTGGCACAAGCGCAAGAACGATATAAAAACGACGCTCGTGGATTCGATTCCTATCCGGGGAAATTTTTCTGCTTTCTTTGCTGTTTTCGCTCCGCTTTAAAAGTATAAACTAAGTTTTTTATGCTTACATTAAAATACCACTTATACTCCTCAACCGGTGGGTTTGCTTTTGCCTCGCACTCTAGCTGCAGGTGGTCCAGCTCCGCTAACTGATTCAGTCTTCCATCTCCTATCATTGATAACTCTACTATTGGACTATCTGAAAATACATCACTTTTTTTAGCTGTATCCCGCACATAGCAGGGTACGCAGAGGGAACCTGGGGACACTAGAGTCTTAGGTTGTTACAGCCTATCCTGCTATGTGCCTGAGATAGCGTGAAGCTAATAATAATATGCCATACAAATGCGTCTTGTAGTAATTGATAACAGTAAGAAGGTAATATTATTGAATTACTTTTGAAATCTATACATATTAGTACCATATTTATACCATATTTACCATATTTTACCATAATAGTAAAAATAACCATTGAATAAATGGTTATTTTTACTATTATGGTAAACTTTACAAATTGGTTCCTAGCTAAACAAATAGTATCAATTTACTTTCGTATGTTGATGAAGTCGCAGATATAATAATATAATCACGAAATTCATACTGAATTCGGAAATTTCAACTCCCGAATTCAATATATAAACTACTCTTGAGCCTCCAAATCTACTTTTGTTTCTCTATTCTCTACTTAACTTGAGTGTTGAGAGGCACAATCCCATGTTATATTTTTTCTTAACAAATTAGATTGAAAATGTAAAAATAAATTTTAATATAAATATATTTTTTAATTATCATCATATCATCGCGAGATACAGCGTGAAGCTGATTTGATGTACCGTGAAGGCACTTTGATAGCTATGGTACCATTGTTACACTGTTTTATGATATCAAAAAAAAATGATAAAATAAGAGAGACTATCTGTAATATTTTGGAAATTATCAGTGATCAATATCTACAGGCTCTGAAACTGTCCAATTGTAGACACATTGTACTGAGTGGCGACTAAACGTCGCGTTAGCTTACATGTAACATTTAAAATTATAACATCCGCTTTAGAGTCCCGCCCCGGCGCCATCACCGTGTTGGTGGCGACGCAGGCGAGGGTGGCGCCGTCGTCGCTGACCGCCGGCGTCAGCTCGAGGAAGGACTCCGCCCTACGAGTGGCATTTGTCCAACTCTGTAATATTAATACATGTTTCTTAGTTTCTTTATATATTTTAACACGTGGTCTGTTTTTTTTGTACTTTTTTTTCAAAATTACCAGCCAATTAACAGTTTTATACTTATGTGCAACTTAAACTAGTCTTATAACTAGAGATAATTATCTGGATATTTTAATTCCTAAGGAAGTCCAGATATTTTTAAATTGCGTTTTTGTAAACATTAATATTACTTGTTATTAATTAAATGAACACCTATTATAATTTTATTATTTTATAATTTATATGTAGTTGTGTTTGCCACGAAAAAGCCTCGCTTTAGTAACTAGGCAAATAGCGGCGTGTAGTTTCGTCAGGCAATATCTCGAACACATATCTATATGAAGTTTTATGTCAGTTACTATAAAAATACCTGGTTGCTGTGTTGCGTTAGATGCCGGTGGTCTAACCACCAGGACAGTTCAGGTGGAGGATATGAGCCGAGCGCCACGCACTGTACAAGAGCCGTCCTACCAGCTCTTAGAGCATCCTCGAATAAGCCCCGCATCCAGTTTATAGTCACGTTGTATGCGGGTACTGAAATAAGAAGAAAATATCTTATTTTTAAGGTTCTTCAATCTAATATATTATATAAGAGTACGTTCCACGAGGCATGGCCGCCCTGAAGTTAGCTGTAGATGACTGCGCAGATTTGATATTTGTAGTTTTCCCGAGTGGACAATGTGCAAAAGATCAATCACCTCAGAGCGGCCACGACTCATCGACTGTACTGTAATTAACGATACGTAAATACTATGATAACATCATTATAAGAATCTTTTGGAAACCCACAGTTTAGAACTCTACATATCATAACAATATACCAAATATTTGAATCACTGACCAATGTTGGTTACAAATAGGTTGCATATGCTTTAATTTTATTTATAGCTTATTAATGATACCACAACTAAGACTATTGGGTGGGGCTATTAATAAGAAAAATCAATAACTATAGTTAAAAATTGATTACTTAATTAAAGTTCCATATAAAACTTACAGTAAAGTTCGATTTGTAGAGAAGATACAACTGGTGGAGTGAGATGAGTGTTACTTGCCCTGCAAGACAACGACTCCACATTATCTCTCGTCAACGGCAAGTATAACTCGTTTTCTCTGACCCCCGGTATATCGCTAGCGCCATCTGAGGCGTCTACTAGTTCATTGCCCGAGTACCAGCTTATACGAGGAGGCGGTCTGCCTGAAATAAATAAACAGTTTTTTTTAAATATAATAAATTAATAGAAGCTGTAGAAAAATCTAATGTAAAATGTGATTTTTTTTAACTTCATGCTGTATGCTGGTAAAGAAATCTACTTTTAAGACATTGTGTTTTCTATTTTCCAACCAATTTTTGAGACATCAAGTCATGGTGTGGTGGTACTCAACACCACGCTTTGTCTTGTTACTGGAGCAAGAAATATAAAATAATTGCTGTTCTACTAATGTAATATGAATCATATTTAGAGTAATCTGCTTTATTTAGAGAAAGACTCAAGAACATTAGACAGAATTAAATTTACCGATTATTAATTATTAATTTATTTATCAAGCCTATCCTGCTGTATGGAATGAAAAACTTAAACTTGTTTCTATATGTTTTATATGTTTTTAATAAGACTAATACTTTTAATTAAATTATACCAAAATATCATTTAAGAGAATGTTCTGATAATTTAGTGTCCTATTCTCTAGTTTCTACCTACTCATTTGGTGCAAGAACGAGTAATTTGCTCTTTTTGAAGCTTTGCTTTGCTTTCATCCACTGCTGGACATAGGCCTCTCCTGTAGCGCACCACTGAGCTCGATCTTCAGCTCTTCACATTTTACTTAATATTTGTTTTACATTTATGAAGTAAAATTAAAGTTCCAAATATTGAGGGAAAAATTGTCCGAATTTAACACACAAAGAGAATAATTTTACACTTACAGAAGGAAAGAAAGTTACTTAATAAATAACCAAAAGAAATAGTAAAGCGAAACTGACACGTTCTAGCAAGAAGATAAGGTTTAAAATTGAATCCAAGCAAAGAGAGAGAAAAAAAAAAGTTTGTTAAGTCTTTAACATAACATTTGACTGTTTTTTTTTTAAATTTTAAAGTGTAATTATGTCATTGTTGCATCAAATGAGTTATTAATATGTTTTAAACTTATTTTATTATACTATGATAAGTTCGCTGGTGATGGTATTACCCCCAATGACGAGGCAGCTCAGTACCAATGTGTCTCCCTCGTGGTAGGGGCCTATTTTGCTCTCCACCTTGTTACCAACTTCATCCAGGAAAAATGGTTTGCTTGGCAGAACTGGAAAATTATTTTTATTATTTATTCAGTGTCATCTTTTTATGGCTTTTCTTTTTGTTTGACTCCTCGATGCTACTTTTTTTTTATCAGATTCACGCTGCGTTCCGCACACAGCAGGGTTGGCAGAGGGAAACTAGTGTCAAGACACTCTGTTCCCTACTTTTCGCCGAGTGGGGATCAAACCCACAATCAGTTGACTTACAGTCACACTTTGTGTCGCTGTACACGACTGGCCCTTTTTTTAAATATTGGTCACATAAAAAGCTGTTATATTTACATTTTGTAAAAGAGTCATAACTATTAACTTCATATTGTCGACTACAAGTAATATAATGTTAACTACGAGTATGTTTAAACTTACTTATGATAGTTAAGTTAATCCCTATATTTCTTGTGGGTGCGAGGAGGAAGTCCACCCGGCAGTGGTACAGGGCCTCATCGTCGCTCCTCAAATCAGTGATTTCGAGAACTGTTGGCTGATCTTGCAGGTCAGCCTTAATTCTGCCGCTGCTATTGTAAGTAATACTTGACCATTCGCTGACAATACGCGCGTCATAACTGTAAAACGAGGATTGTTAAAATTAGACTTACGGCAAATTAAAAAATAATTTTATATAAGTTGCACATTATTCATTACATAACACTATTTATTATATAAAATAAAATTAAATTAGCATCACTCTGTATTTCACACACAGCCTGCCTGCCTAGTTCTGGAGGCATTGCCTGTTGTGGCAGAACTCAACGCCGCGCTTTGCCTCGATCCCAGAGTGAAGAAATGTAAATATAAACGTAAATAAATATTTCACTTCCTCGAGTGGGGATCGACTCCACAACCGTCGCGTTTCAGTCACACCCTTGTGCCGTTGCGCCACACGGCCTTATAACAAAAACGTATTTATTACATAAGCTATTATAAAAATAACAATAGGTGTTTTTTTTTATTTCTTCGAAAATAATAAATTGTCTCATATCCTCACTCGAAAACATATTACTTTAATATTTATAACATGTATAATAATATCTCTACTAATATCTATCTTAAGATATATCTTTGCTTGTATATGACATTCTTTTCTGAAATATTTGCTTTAATATCTATACTTAATTAAGAAAACCAAGTTTAAAAGCCGCTCCGTATACATTTTAAATGAATATACCTGTTAGAACGAACTTGAAATATAGAAAATGCGTCGTTACCTATAAATGGGTACTCCGCTCTTGTACCACACCAAAAGCATTAATTCATCGTTTGGAGTGTCACTTGTGGAATCGCATGACAACGTGGTGGCACCACCTTCTAAGGCTTCCAGGGCTATTACTGGTCCTGAAAATTACACAATACAGGTGTTAAATTACTGTTCAGTGTTTACAAAGAAAATCTTTCAGATTGACAAAAGAAATGGGTTATTTAGTTCCACAGTTCGATTGAAGATAATATTTAATGATTTAAAAAAAAATGTATAAATTGTTATTAAAAATATATCTGTTAATATCTGTTAATTTAATTAATTACCATCAGTTTCAGGTACAAATGACAAAATAGGTGATGAAGTGATTATGAAGAGTACAAGCGCCGACAAGACGCGCATTCTATGGTCCATCCATGCTCCAGCGCATTTCGCTCAATATTTTAAAGAAATTTTCATTTTACACACGAATATTTCTTTGTATGAGCTTGTTAATGTCACATTTCAGTTATAAAGTACAACAGCGTTGTTTTCTGTAACGAAAAAATATAATATATTAATATTTAAAATAGTGGGTTGTCATGGTGCCGGGGCACAAGCGTGTTATTGTAAACGCGACAGGTTGAGGGTTCGATTCTCACTCGAGGAAATTAAATATTCAATATTTTAATTTTCTCCGCTATGGTGTCGAGGCAGAGAATGAATATATTGTGACATCACTGCATAGAGGATATCGTGGTGCGATTCTTATAAATCCATTTCTCAATTAACAACATTTTAATCAGCTGACTGTCCAATAGATGCCATCGCAGTCGCACAAGTGTTGGGTTCGATTCCCACTCGAGGAAGTGAAATATTTCTTTACGTTTATATTTCCATTTTTCTTCGCTCTGGTGTCGAGGCAAAGCGCAGCGTTGAGTTCTGCCACTCAACACGCAATGCCTCCAGAATTCAGCAGAAGGTGGGGAATGGAGTGTCTTAACACCGAGGTTCCCTCTGCCTACCCTGCTGTGTGCGGGATCACGCTGTATCCCGCTAATGTAGCTAATCAACTGACATGGAACAAGTAATTTGTGTCGTTCATTTTATACGTATTCTTATATATAAGTATCTATAATTATAAAAAATTTAAGTTAATTTTAATTTTTGCATCTTGTAAAGCAATACTAGTTCGTTTTATTTTTAGGATAACAACTTAAAAGGCTGTGATGCAACTTGAATCGCAACCAAAAGTCACGATTCCCATTGTTTGTAAGCCATTGCTCAAATTTATACACTTGCGGATAAGATTATAAGATTTGATTAAGTACAAGCTATTATATAATATTATTGTTTTCTGTCGAGATGAAAGTACCTTTGATAATATTGATGTATATGAAATGTAAATAAATAAAAATATATATATTTATTTCAATTCCACATATTATTTAACTACATAGAGAGTTTATACACAACGTTTGATAGAACGTTTTATCTTCGTGATATGTTTTACATAAGAGCTTTCGTTCAATGTCTCTGTCACTTTAGTAATTAGCAGTTCAATAAGTAGATTAAGATCTTCACAATCTAACGAAACTGTTAAATTTTTCCAGCTAAAATAGAATATATATATTTTTTTTATTTTATATGTAAAGCTAGTAGATGGATCACTTTTTAACATGCATTCTCCTGTCATGTACTATCATTTCTTTTCTATTGTACCTACAGTAAAGAGAATCCCCTGTGTATTCTGTATATAAGGTGATACTGGGTAAGTGATTAGCGGTCAGATGTGCGCTTGATGCCATAAACAAAGAATAACAACTCCTGTAATCTGTCAAAGGCCTACATGCACAGTACAGTTTAAAAGATATTTCCTAGAAAAGTCGTACTTAAATATGTTAAGAGTATTTGCTTACTATTGGCTACATTATAATTTTACGGGTATATGCTTTCATTTTTTATGAAATTAACTACAAATATGAGTTTGTCGTTAATTTAATTTATAATTGTTTTTTTCTGTACATCTAGATATTGAATATTAATTTCAGCTTGATATGTCCATAAGAATCCATAAGAAATAAATGCTCTGGACAGACAGACGACAAAGTGATTTTTTCTTAAGATACGGAACCCTGCAAATTATTATATATTGAAGCTAAGTGCTACGCTAATCTTATCATTTATGCATGATATTTAAAGGCAGAGAAGACCAATAGGTCTTCTGAAAGAAGAAAACGGAGTGTCTTTATACTAGTTAAGACACTCCGCTTTCGCAGTGCTGCTCTTTTTATTTTACTTTGGAAAACAATAAAAAAAATCTATAAATTGGTTATAAATCTATAACAATAGCGATGTAACCTTTCACTCGGGTCAGAACTGATTGAAACTAAAAACAAGTTTTTAATTGGCGTCAATTAGTTGCTTGCCTTCATATGTTGTTGACGTGTTGTTAGTTTGGCTGGTTGTCGATGGACTTCTAATGTTGAATATGTTAAAAATAAAAATATATATTATTTAATATGATGTCTAGTTCGTTCATTTTACATACAAAATGCAAGGCACGTATCATTTAGGTCTGCCTTCTTATGTCACTTAGGTGGTTAACTTAGACTTACAGAATAAAGCAAATAACTTTTTATACGAATTTCGTGAAAAAGTTACAATAAATTACAAGTTTATTGTAATTTATTGTAACTTTGCAACGATGAATTAAGCTTTTCTATCTTTTGATTGCATTGACTTAGAAGCTTGATTTTTTGACATTTCTTATTAATTTTAGATCTGTCCGCACTATCTCGAGATGACTGCTCGTGATAGACGAAGAGAATTCCGTTTCCTTTTGAGCTACGGGACCCTAAACATATCAAGAATATAATAGCAGTATACATGCAATATATACGTTATGTATAATTTGTGATTTAGTTCTATAGATGTTAATTAAACATTCGTATAGTCACTATAAATTTCGCACCTACATTCTACAATCCCCTTTATAAATAATAAAATAATTATGCCGATAAGGCTACATAAGGCTCTTCATTTTGTCATATTTAAAGCGTAAATTTTAATACATATAATGTACAAAAAACATAAAATTCTGTCGCAATTTATAAGTAGTATAAATATAAAACTCTATTAAAGACTATTTTAAAATATCTGCTTTACACTGTATCCCACATAGAGTAGGGTAAGCAAAGAGGGAGAGGTAGTGCTAAGACACTCCGTGTACATCCGTATATATATAACTATTTATATAATAAGGATTATATAAACCCTCTAGTGGGAATTGAACATAAAAACTCTTTGTATATAATATCTAGAAAAGTATATCTAAATATATTACACACATTTATGATCGTCAACCGCAAGTGCCTATTTCGTTAGTTTCAATATAACAATATTTATATTATTAAAATATGCGACCTCTATTCTAGCCTTTCGTGTGAGCGTCGTAAAATATATTTTATTGCGGTGGCATACGGTACATTATCTTATTATACATTTATGCAATATTTACGTGGAAATACCACATCGAATCGCGTAACTTTTAGATCGGTATTTTTTTTTTGGTCAGTCAAATAATTGGTTCCGTCACGATGTCAAGATTTGTTTGCGACATTATGGTTAGTTTGTAAGAAAGAATTTAAATGTGTTAGTTATTATTTATATATTTTGTTTAATTGTATTTTCTTTTTGAAGGTTTTTCAGAAGGTTAGCAGGGTAGGATGAGGGGACATTCATTCCCGTTGAGATATTTCCATTCCCTACGTATTTGCTGAGTCGCGAGCTTAACTTGGGTGGGTCCCTGTGCCACAACTGGCCTGGATTTTTGTTAAGGTGAAAATAATAAATATTATTTTTATGCAAATTGGAAGCAGGACTCATGGACTTATCAGGAATTTTATTATTTTAATGTTACTGTAATTTATATACGTATATATTAAAAGTACTTATTTTATGAGCTGTGCATTATAAAGAAAGATAAATGAAAAAAAAAAATATTGTATATTTTTTTTTATAATTATTTTTTTTATTAACTTCACGTTGCATTCCTCGAATTGGAGGGTCAGCAAAGAAAACTTGAGTGCCTGGTAAAGGAGGCATTACGTGTTGAGCGGTGAAACTTAACGCCGCCCTTTGCTTCGGTACCAGAGTTCAAAAATAACGTTCCCCCGAGTGGGAATCGAACCGAAAATGGAAATGTACATTACAATATTACATTACTCTTGAGATGAGTCAGATCGATGATGAAATATTAAAAAATAAATTTCCATTTTGTTGTTCAGATTGTAGGTGGAATATTGTCAAATCACGTTTATTTTATTCTACATTTACTTTTACTGCTAGCGAGCGAATAATGGATATAAGAAGAATAAAATTTCAAGGCCGTCTTGTTAAAAAAATATAAACATAAAATCATACCAGGAAATGGAATCTTAGAAACGATTAAATATTTTATTTTGTCGCTCTTGTGTCAAGGCAGAGTGCGGCATTGAGTTCCGCCACTTGACACGCAATGTCTTTGGTGGAAATTGGGGAACGGAGTGTCTTAACACTTAAGATTTCCTCTGCGTGCCTTGCTGTGTGAAGCTGATTTGATATATAAACTTAAAAACCGTTAATATTT
Organism: Heliconius aoede; assembly: GCA_037355905.1. NCBI lineage: Eukaryota > Metazoa > Arthropoda > Insecta > Lepidoptera > Nymphalidae > Heliconius > Heliconius aoede. The sequence goes on along the minus strand of JBAIZZ010000118.1, from coordinate 49,962 downwards.
CGAAATCACAGTAAATACTCGCCAAAGAGATGTTTTTGCACTCTCTAAGAATTATTTAGCGGCCGCCATTCAGCCCTCAATGAGGTCTGGCGACGTACTTGTTGCTTACAGTCGTAGGTTTTTAAATGAGCCTTGTACTGAAGGAGCAAAACCATTACAATTTTCTTACATATATTCGTATTTTCTTTTGAAATTATACAAATATAAACACGTTTACACCGTCTTGGCTCAGTTCCGAGGTGTATGATTGTATTGTACGATGATTTTGGGTTCGTTTTTGTTATGATTCACAAATATATATATATATAATATAAATAAAACGTTCACATGACACTGTTTTTTTTTTTTAAAGTGAAGATGAGATGTGAAAGTGAAACTTTTATAGTTTCAAAGTATTAAAAAAAATTAAATATATACCTTATGTGGTTAAAAAAAAGTTAACAATTTTCCTGGTGAGTTTTTAGATGGTTCTTTTCATCATTTGAGAGATAGATGTTTGAATAATAAGGTTCCCATATATCAAGACCTGTGAAATGAGGGTATAAATAAATAGGTTTCAATATATCAATACTTATCTATACGATATTTTTGAGACTATCATGGATTAAGATATTTTTACATACTATTATATAATAAGTGTTCTGATAAGCATACTTCGATTTTTTTTTAATCTTTTGAACTACTATGAAGGGAGTTTTATTTCAAAAGACTCATTGTTTATGCGTGTTTTAACCGTGTTATGTAATCGAAGACTACCTTTATTAGTTAAAAATAGCAATAAAAGAACTTTTCGGGTTTTCACTTTCAATACTTTACTTACGGACTGTCGTTTTATATTGGGTGCCTCTATTAGTTATCTGTCTAAAAAAATTTTTTTTGCTCGATAGTAAGAGCGACGATTGTGGGTTCGATTCATGATCAGAGAAATAAATTACAGCTTCTCGCTCTACAAGACAAATTGCGGCGTTATGTTCCACCACTTAATATGCAACGTCTCGAAAACCGTGCAGAAGTGTCTGAAAATTTAGTTAAATCCTAATTTCTGTATGAATAATATAATAATAATAGTTTACATAGACAGAGCTATAATAATTTTTGTAAAGAAGCCACGGACCGACCACCGTGACCGTAGATGTTTACAGTGTGTCTGCCCAAATAAGAGAAAATATCGTAAAATGTTGATGCTACAAAGGTCCGTTTCAAAATGCATTAGAAAAGAATTTGTTTGTAAAGCTGTCTGTGTGGAACGTCATGTTCTTTTGATGAACTAATCAATTTTAAATATAACGGTCAGCGGCATAAATAGTTAATATGTAGTTGGTTCAGATTAGATATTTTTCTTTCTTTCACGTTTAATAGGATAATATTTAACTATTAACTATATTATATAATCGGAACAAAGCGCAGCGTTGAGTTCTGCCACTCAACACGTATTGCTTCCAGAATACGGTGGAAAATGAGAAACGGAGTGTTCTAACAATAGGTTCCCTCTGACTATATCGGAATACCCTGCTATATCGGTATACAACGTGAAGCCTATCTGAATCTAAATACCTATCTGAATACATCTTTTACTTGTTCTTATTTTGCGAACTCCGCACATTTATAGCAAGATAATATTAATTCGTATAAAAGTATGAATCACTGTTACTGAACTTAACTGAAAATAACTACAATAGTTTTGGAAATATATTGACTTTACTTCTTACAATATAAAATACATATCGCGCATATAATAATAAATGAATATTTTTTTATGCGTTTACATATAGAATACTAACATAGTTTAAATATAGAATATTCAATTTAAACTAAGGTGAAATGCTGAATATGATTTTTTAAATGTACCTTACATTCAGCCAGTGGTGATCTACTAAGTTCTTATAATATAAAATTAAATCAGCTTTACGCTGTATCCCATGTATGCTGTGTATACAGCTGTGTAGGCAGAAGGAATCTAGTGTAAGGATACTCCATTCTCCACTTCGAATTCTGGTCATCAAGCATCATGTTTTATTGTATCGATATGTAGATCTAGATAGGGATCTAGTGTTAGGCCGGACTGCCTTCTCTAGTCCCCATATCCGGCCTAAATTTCAATGCATTGCGTGTTGAACGGCGGAACTCTACGCTGCCCTTTGACTTGTTACCAGAGGGAGAAAGTTATTTATCCACTCGAGTAAAAATGGAACCCGTGTTTATTGATAGACAACGTGCCGCTGTGCCACGATAGACAACTACATTACTTTATTACATATTTTATTACATCACCTATATAGCCTGTTTCTTATACCCGTAAGTTGGCACTTGACTTTCTCGTGTTGGCCTCCACGTTGTTTTTGTCAATGAATAATAGTTAGATATTGACCCCAATTGTTTTAGATATATCACATTACACAACTTTAGAATAGAATATTATTTTCGTAACATAATATCTTAAATATAAACATATAACTTAACGTGTTTCAAATGTATGCAAATATATTTAGCATTTTTTAGAAAATATATACGTGCAAAAGATTATTTAAGAAACATCAATAAAAAAGATTTATTTGACACAAGTGATGAATATTGAAAATGTTACGATCTTTGTGTTCCTAAAACGGTATAAATAGGTAATAGACATTCATTTTGCCAAGCATTTCTGATTCTGGTGGTAGTTAAAAGCCGTTATACTATCCTCCATGCTGTATTCCTAGCTGGGTATCCAGAGAGATCAGAGCCCCAAACGAAACTCTCTCTGTATAACTGTATCGTCCACTATCATCAACTTCTTCATACATAGCCTCCGGGGGGGTCCTCATGCTACGCGACCTCCCCTCCCCTCCCATCTTTGATACTGTGTTTCCGAAGGGCAATCGAGGTCTGCTCCTCTCTTACCGCTAACTTTTCCATCATACATCCTTTTTACCATTCTTTCATTCATCCGACATGGCCAAACCAGAAGAGCACGTTTTTCTTCATTCTCACCGAGATATCCTAGTACCTGCCATTCTGTGTCGTGTATAACGCCGTTAAAAACTAACTTATTCCCGGACTGGATTATTAAATTATTGATAGCCTGTGAGTGGGTCGACGATCGCAGGGGAATGCCCTGTGTACGCTAATCTTGAGGGTCTTTCTTTTGTCTCGTTCATCAACATCAACTTTTCCATACATTTTGATGATAGAATTAATGCTAGCAACTCACAGTCTGATGATCCAATGAGCACTGCACTGTCAATTCACCTTGTCGCTCTCTATCACTCACTTGATAGTAATAATTTAAAAATTAAAATCATTTCCTATTTAGGTCAACAAACTAAAATTACTTAAGCCAATATGATTTTATTGAATTAATATTTTTAAAAAGTGCATTCATTTCGAGTGTCATCTACACTGTAAATAAAAAAAAATTTGAACTGGACTAATACTCTGTCTCTATCCATAGAAAAAAATATTTTACTAATAATTGAATTAAAATATAAAATATCTATAACGTATATGTATATGTGAATTAATAGTGAGAAGCGAACATTAGAATCATTGTTTTATATGTACTCATAAGCATAATTATTCAAACTGTTCAAAAAAAAATACATCATAACACATCTTTTTTTTGGATTCCGTACTTTTTGACGAAAAAATGAACCCTTATCAGATCTATTTCAGGAAAACATCTTTTAAAAATTTTGCATCTTTTTCCTGGCACTATTAATGAGGCAAAGCGCGGCGTTCATATTTGTGTATTTAAATAAGCAATGTCTCGAGAATATGACGAAAAGTGTCTTATCACTAAGTTCTCATTTTCTCTCTGTCTTATCTGGGGTGCGGGTTATAGCGTGAAGCTAAAATAAATCCGATATTCTCAATCGAATAGAAGGAGTATTAAAGTAGAGTAGAGATAAGAAGAAGAAATTATCTGAATATTATATTTCAAAATTCATAAAAATAATTATCTCTATATTAATAAATTCAGAAGTAAAGCTTAACAGGTTGCGAAGGAAGTGCCTGAGCGTAATCTGATACGATATTTTACGGCTCTAATGGCCCATAATAAGACAAAACAAGTAAGTATGCACGACAATGGATATGGCGCTGCTGCCTCACGTGTACATATATTATATTACTTTTAGTATATTTACCAATACTTGAGTTGATAGGGTAAGTTGTTAATGATTTATTTGTATTTTTTTTCATTTACCTACCTTACCTTAAAAGGTAAAAAGCGGTCCCTTAAAGGATGGCCTTTTTGTCCGTCTGTCATCTCAATCAAGTCATCGTAAACAAAAGATACGAGAGTTTATGCATCAGTTTGTATAATCTTGAAATAGAAACTGATTGGGGGGGGGCGCCCCCAGGAGGAGGGTGAGGCCGATTCGCCCTTAACCGATTTTTTTATTAATATAGAATTTGTGTGGCATTGAGTTCCTTTTCTCAACGACAGTATTATAATTTTATTTTTTTAGCATCACGCTGTATCCCGCACACAGCAGAGTAAGCCGAGGGAATCTATTATTAGGACACTCGTTTCCCATTTATAATAAAATTATTTATTTTCAAATAATCTTACTAGTATCTGCAATATAAATTAGGAGAGTACGGTATATAACCTTTCCATCTACAAATGTCAACACAATGTCAATGTAAATAAATCGGATAAGCGGATTTATTAAAATAAGTCGAGCAAGTTAGTCATGTCAGAATTTCATTAAGCTACATTTGTTATTTTTTTTAATCGTACAAGAAGAGGGAACCTGAGAATCTATCTGGAGCCACTGTGGCCGATTTCAACACCACACTTTGCCTCTTCACCAGAGAGAAGAAATGAAAATATTAATATAAATATTTTATTTTCTTAAATAAAATATTTCATGTTTTAATTCCTGAATTCATTGTAACCGGGAATCGAACCCACAATACAACTTTTTACAGTCGCACTCCACTCGACCATCGAGGTCAGCATCAGGGTTGCGCCTGGAACAGATGATCTGCCTCCACCACTAACATTAAGAAAAAAATCAAGTGCGTTTCTCATAACTCTAAAGAACTTGAAAGATGACGATTCCATAACTTGGATCGTGATTGAACACAATAAGTTTTTCAAGTCAACAATAAGTATTTTTTCAATTTTTCTTCGATCAATAGGAAAAATAACAGGCAAATAATTATAATAAATAATACTTCAATACACATATAAAACAATAACTATAGCTGCGTCCAAACATATAAATGATGATGTAAGATGAGATTCACGGGTGGTCGTATTAATATAGTATAGGCGTAGTACAGCTAATTGGATGTTTATCGTCGGGTTTATTTACACTAACACCATGTATAACCAGTTAAGTTCCTTAATCGGTCGTCACATAAATTCATTTAACTTTGTATGTAATTTTATATTTCTTTTTCTTATCGCACAGTTTTATGTATAAAATGATTAAAAATTATTCATTTGTAAAATTAAAACTAGTTTTTTTTATTTCACGCCGTATCCCGCATGTAGGGTAGGTAAAGGGAACCTAGTGCTAAGGCCGCGAAAGTATTAAAATGATAAGAGCGAAAAAATAAAATATTAATAAATTCGTTCCCCCCAATCGGGATCGAATCCGCAAGAATTACAAAAAAAATTATAAAAAGCATTTTGTAATCTGTACATATAACCTGTTTATATTACTTTTCATTTTGAATAATTAATAGCTTTAGATGGACGTGATAGTGCGATTGTCACCCAGTGACTGACTTTTTAATTTACTGGCTGATAAGCCGGAAGTCACGTCCATTATTTTGATGTCAGAACAGATATTTACGATGATTGAGGCTTTAATTGAGTATAGTCTTATTTTATTTTCAGCTCGTTATATCCCGCGTATAGCAGGGTAGGCAGAGGGAACCTAGGTTCCATATTCCACCGAATTCTGGACAATCACAATGGACTGTTCAGTTTGGGAAATTAACTGAACAGTAATAAGGATATTTATTAATAATGATCAAATGATAATTATAGCGGAGAGTAGGGAAAGGAAGTGTTTTAATGGGAACCAAGTGTCTAAACACTAGGTTTTCAGGTTCCCAGGTTCCCTCTGCTTACTCTGTTAGGTGTGAAGCTAAAAATATACCAAAGATTTTATATAAGGTACTGCGGATTTAGAGATATTCGTAGGTATATACCTACGAATATCTTTAAACATGCTAAGATTTCATCGGTCAAACGGTCATCAACCTTGACTTGTCCGGCATAGCACTCAAGACTCCAAGGACATGCTACCAAATAGAAAATCTGGTGAAGGTACAACGACCCATCGCTTTTTATAATATAAGCATTATATATAGCTACGATATTTTATCTGTAACTGTAAAAACATACAGAAATAAAAAAAACCGACTATGTAGGATCTCATTTGTCCACATACGAGTATGTCATTCTTTATTTTGCGGGGAAGTATACCGTACATTGCAAATCAAACAGGGGAGCAAAGCATTGCAAATATAAATTTAAATAAATATTTATTAATTTCCTCGAGTGGGGATAGAACCCACAACCAGTCACACTTCGTGCCCCTGCGCCTCGAGTGGAAAACATTAAATATTTGATAATATTAAATATTATATTCCGAATTGAATTTGAACTCGCAGCCGTGGAGGCTACAGTCCCACGCTTGTGCCACTGTGCCCACACCGTGCTTCATATTTAAAACTATAGATTGAATTAGGCAATCGGCCTTGCTTAAAAAATTGCAGCGTTGGAGTTCCACTAGATAACAGACATTTAGCTACCTGCTATTAATATTGAAAACAAATTATACAATTTATAATCTTAGCTATGTCTATCCTTATATATTAAAATCGTGTTTATTTTTGCTTTACTATGACATATATAATATATATATATGTAAATTGAATTCTCAACGATACTTTGAACTCACATATTCACACTCTTAAGATCACAAGCATAAATATATGTAAAACATAATAAAACGTTTTTTATTATTTTTTGTCCGTTTCACGCTGTATTCGCATATAGCGAGGTACATAGAGGGAATATTAAGACACTCCGTTCTCCACCTCCCGCCGAATTTTCGAAGCAATGTGTATTGAGTGGCGGAACTCAACATCGCAGTATTACAGTTCATACAAATATAAAAAGAAAATATATTCCATAACATTATATCATTTTAAAATACGTTTTATTCCTTATTTTAGAGTTAAACAATTTAATAATGGTTATTTTAAAGACGCTACGTCTGTCACAGCGCTTGCACTTTATCTTCTTTTAAAATATGCTCTTTGTGAAGATAATGTGAAAGCTTGAAATAATATGAAAAGGTATTTACTTATAAAGTTATAGTAATACATTATATCTATGAGTACGCCATCTTGCGCATTGGGACTTATTGTCACTGCAATAGTTATACACAGGTTCGACTTCAACTCTGGCCTGGTGACATACGTTATCGTGGGATAAAGTGCGGTGTTGAGTTCCGCAATCACCACACTACCTAGAATATAGTATTAAGCCACTCCATTCTTCAATCAGACATTTTTGTTCGCCACTTTCCACTTTCCTTGAGCGAGTGGGATTTAAATCGGGAACGTACACGTAGATAAGAAGAATTTTGATAATTCAGTGACATAAGCCGGAAAGACATGCATACTTTAAAGAGATTATTTTAAAGTTTTAATAACAATAAAGTAGAACATTCGAGTAGGAAAAACATATACAAGTAAATACGTTTGTATTTACTTCAACATGAAAATGAGAATTGTCACAAGCGCGGTTATAGAAAACTATAGAAGTGTAAAAATATTGCAATATCTTGAATGAGGAAGATGTTAAGTGTGCATCAACTGGTAACTTCTTTATTATTTGCAGTTTATATTTATTATTCAAAAGATAAAATACAATTATACAGTATAACTTTATTTTTCCACCCATACCGCAGAAAGTTTATAGCACAAAAAACAGTGTTTTTAACAAAAATAATGAAAAAAAAACAAACCTTTATACGAATAGATTTGTTTAAATGTTAAAATTATTATTTATTTTTACTTAACTTTTTGATTTTTGCTCAAAATATATTTAATAATTCTTACCCGCTGATTGTCACTCATCCACATGCACTGGTTGGCTGGACGAGATCTCTTATAGATATAAGTCCACCTTTGTAAAATTACATGTTTTTGTATGTTTTTTTTATATATATATAATAATAATTTAATATATTTGAATATGTACTCGTCGTCTTCTTCATTTTAACAGCAGAGCAAGTGTATTGAGAATGTTGTCACCTAAATATTTTATTATCCATTCCGAAAAAACTCGCGTAGTATCGATTGTTCTATCGTCTCCAGGGTACTGCGATATTGACAGGGATAGATGATATATCCACCTCGAATGTTCTGATAAGCTAAGGTTATTTTATTTTATTATGTTGCAAAATTTGGTATTAAAGCAAGTAGTTCAAGTGAGATATCAGATGAAAGGGCTATGGCTGAGCTAAGCCAAGCCTGAATTTCAGAAAATGCTCGAAACCTTCAATTCAATTTTTGTACGGATCACTCGGTGGGCGAGCCCGACTCGCACTTGTTCGATTTTTTTTCCTGTACTGCCATTTTTTGATTTGATTTACCTGATGTCTATAATAATATTCTACGTAGTGTGGTACATAATAAAAACGTTTTCTCATTATGGATTTAACATATTTTATGATATATTTCTCCGAATAAAATTTATAGAACGTATAACTAATATAATAAACTAATATAGAATGTATTAACGATCCCATTTGCAAAATTTCATGTATATATGGATATTCAATTAGTTTTTAGTTGTATTATAACAATAAATACTAACTTTTCAATCAGTGGTCAAGTAAAGTCGCATAAAACAGTTTCAAGAAAAAAAATATATTTATAATCGTGTGAACTGTCCATCACAATAAAATTATGGTGTCAGGCATCAGAAGTCTTATTGAAGGCTTTAGAAGGCCTTAGTGTATCCAGATAAGCCATTAGTTATAATGATATATAATCTATAACATTATATGAAAACGGAAAAACCTTAACCCAACAGAATATTTAAACTTGCTTATAAAGTAATACCAGTTACTGGTGTAACAAAGTAATTTTATGATTACTGATTATCATGACTGAGACAATCGGAATGCGAATGATTGAAGAACGTGATGGCTGTGGGTTCGATTCTTTCTTGGGAATGATTTTTTTTATTTTACAGTTCCTGCCAGACAAAGCGCAGCTTTGAGATATCCACACAAAACGTAAGTGCTCAATTCGGACAGGAACTGCAGGAAGGAGTTTTTTTAATAAGGTTCCCTCTGCCTCCCCCTTTTCTGCGGGAAAAAATGTAGAGCTGCTTTTTGATGTAACGTTCATATCTGACACTACATCAAGGCTATACATTAGTACTATATATAGGCTTGAAGGCTATATACAAATAGAGTTTAGGTATATGTTTTTTTAGGTTTGAGCCTCGAAAATACAACTTTAATACTTTAATTTTAATAATTGTATATTTTAGTACTACATATTATTTCTGTGTTAATGAATTAAGATTGACAAATGATCCGTATACAGAACAAGATAAAACGAGCATAAAATTCAATTCCATGGTATTATTGCATTATTATCGGATTTACGTTTAATGTAATATGACTATTCCAGCTCAATCAAACGCTCGGAGGTGAATCAAATTTAAGTTTTACATAATAGTTGAAAAAACTAAAAAAGAAACGTAAACTTATACTATAATTTTAGTTTATTCGTCTTTCCTAAAAAAGGAAATCACTCATGCTATTAAAAATATTGTATATTTATCGTAATCAAACGCCTCTGCAAATTTTTAGCCAAATAGAGATTCAAAAAGTAGCTCAAAATATCGTTTCTTACACACTTTGATAGATTTATAAATATGGAGTTAATATAAACGTGTAAGTACAAGATGATTACGTGTTGACTGGCGGAACTAAACGCCACGCTTTGCCTCGACACCGGAGCGAAGAAGTGAAAATATAACATTATTTAAATATTTAATTTCCTCGAGTGGGAATCGAACCCACAACCAGTCGCATTACAATCACACATTTGTGCATTCCACGATTGGCATCAAATCAAGTCACGTCGTCAAGTTTACTTCTACGTTAAACGTAACTTCTTATCACCGTCACCGTCACAATATTTATAGTGCATTAAAATAAATTGCAATTCTTAAATGTATGTCAATCGAATGCAGACTCCTATCCTATTAGCATTCGTAACGTGTTTATTATTAGAACTAGTCAATCTTATATTCTATTTTAGTTGATCATTCAATGTGAGAAGAGATAATATCAGCGTCGCCAGATTTTGTGATAAAGGGGAAAAGGCGAAATTTTTATCTCTATTGTTAGTAAGTAATTCAAAAAAAATTTAGGCTAAAAATCGGGACGTCCAGCCAAAAACGGATGGACAGACGTCTGGCAGCGCTGGATAATATGTAAATATATATTTGAGACCAATGGCGCAAAGGCCACCACCACTCTGGTGAATATTTAAATTATTTTTACTTTCCAAAACCAATCGGATTAATACGCTTTTTCTCGAAATTGGGTGAAGTGCCTTTTTACTAGATTTTCTTCGTCACTACATAGAGTTTTTGTTTACTTGGTCGAATTCGATTAAAAACCTTGAAATTTATTTCCTATTTGATTATAAAGTAAAAGATATTGCAGCGACGGCCTACATATACGCTAAGAGTCTTAAATAAAACATTGATCCGATAAAGCGAATAAAGCCCTCACATGCTATGACCAGTCAAAGGCTTTTGAATGTTCAACACTTTAAAAGAAAATGTCGTTTACGTGTCAACATATAGATAGATTAAGCGCTAGCGAAGTAGAGAATGTATTTTTAACTTCACGATATAGTACAGGACATCTGGGAACCTAGTTAACACAGCCGTTCCTCTGAAATTGAGGCCGTCGAGGCGCAGGCGCAAATGCGTGCGACTGTGAACGCGCCGGTTGTGGGTTTGCATTCCCAATCGTGGTAATTAAATAATAAATATTTTTATTTTCCTTGTTGTAGTAACGAGGCAAAGCGCGATTTTGAGTTCCTTTTTTTAACACGCGGCGCTGAGTTCTGCCACTCAACACGAAATGCCTATAGAATTCGGCAGAAAGTGGGGAACGGTATGTCTTCCCTCTGCTTACTCTGCTGTGAGCGGGATACAGCGTGAAACTGATTTAATTTTATATAATTTTATTTTTAACACGTATTCGGTGGAGAGTGGGAAACGAAAATGTCTTAATGGGAACACAGTGTCTTAATACTAGGTTCCATCTCCGGCTACGTATGGGATACAGCATTTACAAAACCTACAGACAGTTTAAAATACAATAAATTTAATAGTATCCATCGAGTATTTATCTCAAAACGTGCGTATAATATTAACTGGCAGTTTAACTACATTTTTATTGGGAGAATTGTTATATCTTAATTCACACATAACGGTTTAGATAAAATTGAGCCCTTAAAACGAAATTTCTAATTAATTCATCGGTCGTTTGTAATGGCCACGATTAAATAGACTATATTGCTGCGCTATTCGTCTTTCGACATCTTTATTTTGTGAATAGGAACGAGAAACACTTTCAAAATAACAAATTGTGTAATAACATGATATTTAAATTCATGATCAGAATTAAAGTATATTTATATATTATATAAAAACTTAATGGAATAACCATTAACATTTGAAATATATCAAATAATAATAAAAAATACTCACGTTAAAAATATTTTTAACTGTATGAAAATACTGAAACTGATCCACGGCTAACAAAAAAAAAATAATACAACACTTCATGTACAGTAACTTTAAAAAAGTAAAAAAATAACTTTTAACGAGTTCTAAACAAAATTGGAGAGCGTCAAACAGACGTGCGTTTCACACGACGCGGTGGCGAGACTGAGGTCCCGCTGAGCTCCGAAGGTGGAGGCTGCGAAGACAGATGTGACAGTTGATCTTGAAATTTCATCTTGAATGATCTACACTATTTAAATTATGCTATCAATGTCTATAGATTAGATATCTGACGCCGTTCTGTACATATTTGTGACGTACATTGCTGCACTTGAAATTTGCATATGTGTAAGTACTTATACATAAACAAAGCTCGCTAAAATGGAAAAAGCTCTCCAGCTCGCTAAAATGGAAAACTTAACGTAAGCTTTTATTCGTTTTAGGATAGAATCTTCACAATCCAATAGGTCTCCATGACGCTTCTGTAACTGCAAATTTTGCATCCACCTTCCCTAATATTGGTTGTCATTACTCAACCCAGAAGAATGTGTGTGACTTTAGTAAAAACATAAGGTTATACAAAATTAACAAATAATCTAAACTTGCAATTTAAAACTAACTTTTACACCATCAAGCATTGACGTGTAGATGTGAATAGATTCAAGAAGTCACTGCAAATTCTGCTTCAACATCTGCAGCTTCAGTTATGAAGATATATGGAGCAAGACGATCTGGTTTCCTGGAGAGGAAGGGTCAATCATTTTTTTATGTATTTGTGATAAACTAAATAAAATCTTTTTTATACATATTCTTACCGGAATCAGCTTTTATTATAATAAGAGATTTTAATAAGGGTTAGTGAGGAGACTAATAATAGCTTTTGACGGTTACTTTTATCTCTCTTAATACAGCTTTATTAAAAAAAGATCTATTATATTATGAGAACATCTAGGAAGTTCAAGACCATCTCGTAAAATATGGCATTTATTTTTATTTCATATTTCAGAGTTCAAAATGTGAGGTAAAATGATGAAGTTACGCAGATACACCATACAAATACAAAGATGTAATTTACTCACATATAGACTTACATACATTTACGCTATATATGCTTACAACTTTTAGGCCAGTCGTGGCGCAGGGGCACATGTTTGTGACTGTAAACACGACTGGCTGTGGGTTCGATCCCCACTCGAGACAATTAAATATATATATAAATAAAATATTTCACACTACATAACTACAATATTTTTTCTATTATTATTGTTAATATGTATATAGAGATACAATGTGTAATCGAAAATTGATGAATGCGAATAATAGCGACGGACGGATAAGTCCGGTTTGCGGTGCGTAAGATAAATGAGTTCTCAGAATCTGGTGATTCATGTATGTAAGTATCTAAAGATTAATTTAACTGGAAAAAATCTAGCTTCAGCATCTTTAGGGTTCTGCCAGAAGGTATAAGGAACCCTTATAGGATCACTTTGTTGTCCGGCTGTTTGTGTGTCAAGACCGTCTATCGCGTATAGGTACAAAATTAATATCAAATATTTTGGTCTACGGTCCCTTGAAGGACAGACAAAAATCAAGCGTGTATGTCAACGCAATCAAAAAATAAGTCTCTACATTGATTTCATTGCATTTTGTACAAACTTTCGGCTTGAAGTGACGATTTACAATACAAATAAAGGAAAAAACATCCAAAAAGTGAATATTTGTAAAAAAAAAAATCATTCCATCAAGAATCATTGCCTCGATGGGCAAGATGGTAAAGTGCATAGATAACGTATTTATAATATTAAATTTTGTATTAGATACTATATTATTTTCCTATGTTATTTTACAAAGTGTCTGGTTCGGTTGTAGTGGATTCAATTTCGGGTAAACGTTCAACAGAAAATATCTCCAATACAAACATAAAATGGAGAAATGTATATATTCTCTGCTCACGCTTCATGACGTGCATCGTATCTAAATTCAAAATAAACAAGAAACTATTGCTATACTCGTTCTATTTTTGTTATTTTCTTGTGATATCATATAATTTATTATTTATTATCATAAATAATAGATAAATAATATCACAAGTGGTTCTTGCAAGAACAATATACATAGTTTGGTTTTACGACACAACGAGTTTCTTCCACTTATATAAATAAGTATAGGTAAATAAAATACCTTAAGATACTCCGTCCGCCACTTTTTGCAAACTCTGAATATATTTATGTTATCAAAGCAATAGATACGTTAGGACAAGAACATGAGAGGATGAGGATGAGATTCGATTTCCACTCAAAGAAATGAATTATTTACTATTTTCATATTCTCGTTCTGGTAACGAGGCAAAATCGTGGCATTGAGTTATATTAGTTATATAGTACTCAACACACTATGCCTAGAGAATTCAGAGGATAGTCAATGGAAGTGTAATGTAAAGTGTGTAGGTTCCCAGGTTCCCAGGTTCCCTCTGCCTATCTCACTATGTGTATTCTCCCATATAGAAATCAAACCTATAATCATCGTTATACAATCAAACACTGTTCAACCGAACCCCGATATAATATATCTGTACAATAACAACATATATATATATATATATATATATATATATATATATATATATTTTAATTATTTTAACTGAAGTATAAGCTTAATAAAAATTTCTACACACGCTCGAAGAGATTATAAAACCGATATATACCCAGTCAGCAATGGCAATAGGGTAAAATAGTAAACACGAGAACTAATTAAAACAAAGAGTACACATACTGAGTTCTACACGAACCTTCTATAAATATTGTCTGCTTTTGATCATAATTTAGATTGAAACACTGGTACAAAATTAAAACAGTAGTAAGAGCCCGAAGTGTATTGAATATTCTAATATTTTAATAACAATTTGAGGCTTCGAAGTAACTTATGAGCTGTTATTATTTCGAGCTATATTTTTTTAGTGTAAAATACTCTAAGTCCCTTAAAAATCTGTGAATGCTGTGTTCACGCTCACAACAGTACCCGCTGTGTGCTGTGGGTTCGATTCCCATGCAAGGAAATGGTATATTTAGTTAAATTTATATTTCATTTCTTCGTTCTGGTATCAGGCAAAGCGCGGCGTTGAGTTCCGCCATTCAACACAACGTTTCCAGAATCCGGCGTGTCTTATAACTAGGATTCCTCTGCCTACCCTGCTGTGTGTGTATATAATATATGATATAATATATAAATATGATATCGATATATGGCAAATTAATATAATTTAAACGAAAACTGAATATATTATATATATGTACTGACACGAATACAAAATCTACTGATTCGTTACAAAACGGTGTATGTTTATTACATTAGGTAGTCTCGCGTTACAGCAGCGTCGCACACTTCACTGAAGCGGGCACTTGTACGTGCAAGTGTTCCAGCTATTTACATATTTGTGCAATTAATTTAAGCGAATACCACTGTAATTGTTTAATATTTATATAAGATAATTCTATTTTAGAACTAAGATTTCCATTCTAAGCGGAGAGCGGAGAAAATTGTGACTTGAATGTGCTTAGTTCCATAGCTTTGTATTGATTCTAAAATAATTTATTTCCCAGTAGTGTTTTAAGGACGGATTCATTATAGTGCCAGTCACGATTCGTTGTCGGGCCCATGCCACATTCTTGTATGAGAAATATTGTTCTGTTATGTTATGTTTTTAAGTTACAGTTAGTAATTAATTTTTACTTGGATAGGGTAGGTCAGTCAGAGAGAGAGGTAGTTAGAGGAAGAATCTCGGACACTGGCGAGTGCTAATGGTCATTGCTAAGGAGCTCCTTTAGGGCAATGCAGACCCACTCTCCTGTCAGAGGCCAGGGGGTAGGAGAAGGAAATACGCACATATCCACCTACTCTTACCCTAGTGATACTAGAAAGTGAAACCTGCAGAATTCAGTACTGGCCTCGAGGCTGCGAGTGTCTTACGAGGAACTCTAGAGCACCCTTAAGGCGAAGATGGCCCGTATTAGATTACTATAGAATTGATGGTAATTAAATAATAAAAAATAAATATGTAATTGCTATCATAAGTGGTATTTAATTCCCAGAGTTTCACATCGAGCTTTTTGTCCTGGCTCAGCCTGGTGAGTCTATGATATGATAAGAAGCTTGTTGTCTCATATTATAAATTAAATTTTGTTAATCATTAATATATCGTCATAATATTATCATTTCTTTCCATAATTAATTTTATAAGAAACGCCTACATTCGTTAGCTTATTGTGTGGGAAATGGCCGTGATACGTTAATGGTGCCTAATGCACGCTAAATACTGATTTTAGCAGAAATTGATCTGCGCCCACGCATGTTTCTCCATTTTTTATAACACTTTACAAGCAAAATTGTGAAATAGTTTATTTTCAAAATGCATATCCAAGATAGATTTTTGTATTATATTTCTAGACTTTTTGTTTGTCTGTTTTATTAAAAAATGAAAGACTGATAATTTTACATTACAGTAGTTTCTATTAGTGTATCGCAGTATACGAGTTAAAAGTGGTTAAGAATAGTATTACACTTAAAAAAACAATCGTATGCGAAGATTAAAACAAATGTATCGCATAACAAATAAATTTAGGAAATTATTAAACATTGCTTTTTTCAGCATCACGTTGGATCCCGCATGTATCCTGGGTAGGCAGGGGGAGATGAGTGTTCCCTCAACTCACTTTCCTCTGAATTCAAGAGGCGTTGCGTGGTGAGTGGCAGAAATCAACAACACGGTTAAGCGACGTAAGTAATTGAAAATATTAAATTTCCTCGACTCTGAATAGAACCCCCGACCTGTCGCGTGTACAGTCACACGCATGTTCGCGCCACTATCGGTACCCGTATTTAAATATTGTTAAATTATAAATTTCACGGTCAATGAAGGATTTGTGATCTTCGCAGAATAACTATTAAAATAATAATTTAGCATTCCGTTATCTAAAGTGCTAGAGATATAAAAAATTGTCCATATTTCAATTGATCGTAAAAAATGGCAATTAGCGTCGCCAAAACCATAAAAGTTAGAGTGCCTTCCTGTACTTTAGCGGTTTTTAGCTACATTAGAGCGGCGGTCGAATTGTAGAATCAAAATGTGTTACAAATTACTCAGGAAGTATTTGACTGTGTTTTTGTGATTGTTAATTATTATGAAAAATAAAAAGAGTGACCAATCTCCGTGTAATCAACCAAATGCTATGAATAATAGAAACCAGTAAAACGAAATTTCTGTATATTTAGCTCCACTATGTATCGCATAATACAAGGATAGGAAGAAATGATAATATAAAAAAAGACATTCTCTCTAGTGGGACCAAACCCACAGCTATAGTGTTTACAGCCACCGCTGTGCCACTACGCCACGACGGCATATCATAAAATTTCTGTTTAATTAGTTACCGACGTAGACAGTATAACGTGAAACTTTCCCGTTTATTATTTACGAGATGAGAATGCGGACAAATCGATTTGAAACCTTAGTGAGTTTTATTCCCTGCAGACAGTATTTCAACAAGGTACCGTAGACAGTTTATATAATTACATTAACATTACTCTGGAGAAGTCGTTTAAAAGTATTTCAACAAAATTATATAGTTATATATATTTTTTTACTTTAAAAATAGAGCTTTTTTGAGTCTTTACTTTTCAATATTGCTAATAAAGTGTTCTAAGCAAAAAAAGAAAAATAGTTAATAAAATTTTAATACTTCGTAATGGGCTCTAATAGCAAAAATATTCAAGTTTGATTAGATATTTAAAATCTAAATTGATTATTTTATTTTTTCCTTTATATATTGTAAACTTTCATGCACGATTAAATAAATGTAGGTCCATGGGAAATATCCTATAGGTTTTGTTATAGGTTTTTTTGTTGTGCTGCAAGGTCACAAAGATTCGAATATATCATATTAATTTCAGCTTGATATGTTTACGGGATATACAGATAAATAAATCTTGACAGACGGACAGACGGGCTCCGTTTTTAACGTTTAGAGATACGGACTCCTAAATAGGTCTTAATAGTGTTGGCACGGTAAAAGCGTTTTAAATATAATTTCGTTCCAATAGCACAAGTAGTCGTTATTCTAAAGATAGTAATAGCAGTGGAATTTGTTCATTTAAAATAGAATTCTATGCTTGTTGCATCAAATTGTTCTTTTTTTTTCGCTTTACATAGCAAAGAGAACCTAGTGTCTAATGGAGAACCGGAAGTGGTTCAATGGAGAACACACCGTTCTCCATTAAATCACTTCCGGTCCCAATTTTCCGTCGAATATTACATTATGTGTTCTGAGGTGCAACTCAACGCCGCGCTTTGTTTTATTACCAGAGCGAGGAAATGAAAATATTAATTATTTCATCTCTCTCACAATTGTATGCCCTTGCGCCCGACTGACCTCATAATACAAGGTGTTTTACAAGCTTTTTAGTGATAAATTTATGGATTAATTGCATTTTCATGGTAAATCTTTAATTAAATTTTAACTAACTATCAATTTGTTAGTAGATTATGTTAATGCGTGTTGGATAGCTGAATTAAAAGTAGATGGCGATCATCGAACTTTCAAGTTGTGCCTTGAAATTCTAAAGCTTCCTATTTTACATAACCGAATGAACTGAACAATATAACATGATGAACAATATAAGTTTGTAATATTTCATCGCAAACTTATATTTGTAGTTCAATTTAATACAAAATGGGTGCATATGCCCGCAAATTAGATTTTACAACTTTATAAATTGTATAATACTTCCCTTTGAAATCCTAAAATCGCTACGGGACCCTTGGTATGCTTTTTTTGAATTTAACTCGCATTTGACCAGTTCTTTTAGCTAACTACACGCTATATCACGCACACATCAGGGTAGACAGAGAAACCTGTGTACCTGTTAACATAGTGTTAAGACACTCAGTTCGCCATCTTCCGTCCAATTCTTGAGGCATTGCGTGGCGGAGCTCAACACTTTACCTTGTTACCAGAGCGAGGAAATGAAAATATTTAATATTTAATTTTCCTCGAATGGGAATAGAACCCAAAACCGTTTTATACGAGTATACAGTCGCAAGCTGCGCCACAATGGGTTGAACGGACTTCTTATACTTAAAATACATATATACAATTAAACTTAAGGCTGTATATTATTCTTAAGGTTGTATATTGTGATGCAAAGGAAACTGAATATGTTATTATTATAATATGTAATACCGCCGCTGTATTCTGTGACACACTTTATTTGAATTCCATAAGAGTTTGCAACCACTATATTATTGTGCGACTTCATTTTAACTTTATGTTAACATTTTATGAAGATTTTTCTCCAGAGTCACGCTGTATCCCGCATTTTCCCGCTGTTCGTGTAGATATGGCCATGGCGTTGAAGTACAAGGGTGTGACTGTAACGCGAGGATTGTGTGTTCGATCCTCAATCAGACGAATGAATTATTATTTACTGATTATTATTTTCATTTCTTAACTCTGCGACCAGGACAAAAAGCCAGGCGTTGAAACAAAGATATCAACTCTGTTCACCTCTTCCTTTTTCAGACTTCCTTTTCAATCCCCCAAAGGTTGTCCGGAAGAGATTGCTCTCTTAGCAAAAAGGCTTATTATTGTACTGTCCTAAATATTTATACATGTATATGTGTCTTGTCTTTCTATTGTACAATAAAGAATATTTTTTTAAATTTATAGCATAGCATACGCGGTGGATTGTTGAAACTTTTCGATTAATAATGTAGAAGGATGATATCTCATCTTAGTGTAGCAGGTTCTTCCTGTAAATTGTATGTTTACTGTCATTTGCCGGCGAGAAAATTATAGTTATTCACAAGTAATCTTCGGTCGTAAAATTGTAATAACAAATAAAGATATTCTAGTCCATTAGAGATACGCAGAACTTATGTATGGCCTGTCTAATAACTTACTGTATAGAAAAGAAGATTGAAAATATAGCATATATGCCATTATTATGGGATAGATTCTTAAATTGTTTTTTTTTCTATTTAAATCGATTGATTTAAATAGAAAATCTATCATCTATCCTTGTACAACGGAGTCGGAGTACGTTGTACATACAAAATTAGTCCTGTATTTTTTTGCTTTAGTTTCACTTAGTATTCCACAAATAACAAGGTATGCAGACGGACCTGGTAACCTAATGCTAAGACACTCCGTTCCCCAAATTCCACCAATCGTTACCAAAGCGAGGATATGAAACATTAAAAATAATTCCTCGAGAGAGAATCGAACCCACAGCCTGTCACACTTACAATCGTACGCACATTAACAAGAATAAAATAAAATCTAGTCACCTTGTGAATTTTGCAGAAATGTTTACAGAAAACTTCACTGGCGACCACAACAAATAAAACATGCCTTAGAGTCAGTCAACCGCCGCAAATATCACAATGACCCTTGAAAACCGAACATCTCTCACGGATTTTGTTTAGACTTTGAATATTTCTTGATTCGACTGTTGTGTTGAAATTTTGATATTAATCGTTGCCTTAAGACGAAATAAGCGGTCTCCCTTCCAAACCTCTATTCTAATCTAATATCATAAAAATTGTACAATTTTATAATATAGAAGTGAGATGCTTTACGATTTATCTATTTTTTGAGTGGTAAAAACTCAGGCTACCAGGGATATATGTATCTTACCCTGTACAGAGTTCGAACCTGTTACTACCAGCTACAAGAAGTAGTCAAATACTTAACGTGGCCTAGCAAAAACTGCAGGAGAAAATATTATGATATGCCTGTCGTTGCGCAGGGGCACAAAATGTTACTGTAAACGCGACACGTTGTATGTTCGATTTCCACTCGAGCTAATGAAATATTTAATATTTTAATTTCTTCTATAACTCTAGGCACGAAAACATAATGCATGTAGAATTCTACCCTGCTGTGTGTAAATATTATATATTCTTAAAATACTATTAAAGCCGCTTGTATCGCATAGTGTCAATAGAACGTAATAATATATATATATATATATATATATATATATATATATATATATCTTTATGCAAGTTTTGCAAGTTTTCTTTTATTCATGCATAATTTAAGCTGTAATAACATTTAAATAATAACATTCTCTTACAATACTTCATAATGTAACTAAACGAATATTTAAATGTTTATACTTAAAAGTTAAACTACGTACTCACAGAAAACTATTAAAATTACACTTTGTAGTATATATTATAATAGCAGTCTAAAAGTTGAGCTTTCAAAATAGCATTTATTTGCGAGTATGACCGTAAAATAGGTGATGGACGAATTGTTCCCGCGCCGTAACCCCGCGCTGCGTGCTAAGGGCGTGTTTATGGACAACAAATCATTTTACAGCGTTTGTCAATTTCCTGTGCAAGCTATGCTATACAAAGCTATGTATATTCTAGAAATATTTTTATCCTGTCTCAAAAGTTGGGTGGGTGGCGAAGCTTGACGCTGCGTTATCAAACCTTAACGTGAGAATCGTGCGAATTGAGATATAGGTATGCAAATATATATATATATATATATATATATACATATATATATATATATAGTATTAACATATTTTGAAGGATCATCCCAACAATTCGATTTATATACGCATTGAAATTCTGCATAAATATTAGAATATGATCTCTTAAATTCACTCCAAGAAATTTCTGAATTTACTTCAAATTCTGACAGGATTTATAGCTTAATATTTTTATTTATATTATTTGTATAATATTTTAGTAAGTGGTGTAAAATCAATCTTCTAGATTGTAGATTTTCTCCTTCCTTTTTTATACTACAGTTTAATTAAAGAAGATTTAATATTGTAACTCTGTTTAATATATTATAATACTCTTTTAGAGGCCAACATATTATTTAGTCAACTTTAGATAAGAATTTCAGAAACAATTCTCGTATGAATAAAAAGGTAATAACCATAAAGAAGTAATTAATTATAATATTTTTCAAATTAGTTTTGAAATTTTTCAGATATCGTCAGAAAATAAAAATTTCAAAATTTTTCAGATATCATCTAAATTGGTTAAGAAATGGAACAAAAGCAACAAAATTATGTATTTACATACACTACATCAAAGGGATCACGTTTAATATATTTTTTTTCAGCTTCACGCTGTATCCCACACATGGCAGGGTAGGCAGAGGGAACCACGGTGTTAAGACACTCCATTCCCCACTTTCAGAACTCAACGTCGCACTTTGCCTCGACACCAGAGCGAATAAAAATGGAAATATAAACAAACAAGTAAAGAAATATTTCACTTCCTCGAGTGGGAATCGAACCCACAACCGTCGCGTTTGCGGGCGACACCCTTGTGCCACTGCGCCACTATATATAATATATACTTATTTATTTAAAAACATCGGTGTGCAGATCCGGAGTCGCTGTTTATGATACGAAAGTGTGCCAGATTTGGTTTCTGCTTCTACGTACAAGTAAATAAACTGATACGAGAAAAGTATTCTATTACGAAACAAGCCCATTTCCAAAGCTGTAATGTACCCTTTGACGGATAAATTTCATGCTGACGCTACTTCCAATAGTACAACAATGTAAACAAACTATTGTATAACTCTACAAATAATCTGTTTTTAATAATGTGAATCTATTTAAATTTTAAGGAAATATGTAAAATTTGCATACATTATATTATGAATCTTAAGAAATATATAGGATATGAGAGGATTGTTATGTATAATGTAATTTGGTAAGTTTAGATATAAAATATGTACTTATTTAAAATATTTTGATGAATATTTATTAAATACTAATAAATAATAATCGTTCAAACAATAGAGCAAAATGTTACAGCACAATATATAAAATAAATATTAACAGGAAAACTATTTTCTTCCGGCTTGCAAAATTTTCAAGCAACTTTGATAAGAATTGTAAACTACTTGGCAATTTATATGTTATTTATAAAGAACTCTGTTAAACTTGTTAGTACAATATGTATTAAAATAAACATTACTATTTTTTTAACTTTTATATATTTGCCGTACTGTTTGTGACATATCACTTGCTCCAATTTATCTGGCACCAGCTTCGCAATATTGGCGTGCAGTCGAACCTTATAACCTTCACATGCTGTGCTGGTTGTAGGCTCATCTCCAAGATACTTCTCCACTGCGCTGCAATGGTGTTATTCTTTCTTTATATTTACACAATTATGTATACAAATTTCTCAATTTTCGTACTTCACGTAGTCCTAAAATTGATATAGAACTCTAGAAGGCAAGTCCGATTCGCACTTGACTGGTTTTTTTCTATACAATTTGATTTATACGAAAATATCTACACAAATTTTCTCTTCATCTAACTTCGATACGATACAAAGTAAAAACTTAACATTTTAATTTTTTCCACAAAAAAACTTAATTTATGATCTTCAAAAGAATTTTTTTTGATTCATTTCTTAGCTGGAAGCTCGAGTGTGTTTAACAAACAGCCACTGGTAACTTACTTTCATATTACAATATTCTCGTTATCTCATCAAAAGTCGCTCGGGGCCTTTAAATTTGTTGGTAACAAAGACGTTATAGATATATTTTTAACAAGGTTTACTTGGGTCAGTTCGTAACTACAGTTATCCTCACTCATATTAATTCCAGGTTACTTGCATTAACGAATAAAAGATAGATATGGACATGTCGCTGCAATCTTTATTTTGGGTTTGTGATTATATTGTCGATGTAGTCATTTTAAATATTTTTACGGATTGAACGAGGATGGTACGGTGACATTGAAGAAGAACGTGCTCAGCTGGTTTGGGAACGTCCAACGAATGAGTGATGAAAGGATGGTAAAAAAGATTTATGATGGAAAAGTAAGTGGTAAGAGAGGTAAAGGGAGACATGAGGACCCCCCGGACGGCATGGATGAAGAGGTTGATAACAGTGGACCAGATGAAAGAGGTATGTAGGGACCATAGCGTTTAGTGCTCTGTATTCTCTGACTTCTCCGCTAGGGATAAAGCATGAAGCTAAGTTAATTTAATTACTTTTACTAAGAATGATTTCAATGTGATTAAGTTATTTTGAATTCTACTTTTGTATGCGATCATTGTAAGTTCAACTAAGTATTTTTAATAAAGAAATATTTAATGATGTTTTTTAAATATTACGTTGAATTTAGAAATACAATAAGAGTGAATAAAAAATACTACTATGAATAAAATTGATAGTTTTGTGTTTGTCACCTATAGATCGCACCACTATTAGACGCGTCATCACTTCTTTTTCATTCTACCTTACACCGTAACATACTGTCAACGCTTATAAAAAAGGCCGCCCGGGCATTTTCCGGTCTATCTTCACGAGCGTCCATCAAAGCTCGTCATTTTTCTTCAGGGGGCGACCTGCCCAGGTCAACAGCAATAAAATTCATTCGAAAAAAAAAATTGTACGGTCGGTTTTGGCACTGGCCTACCTCAACTATTTGGGTAATTAATTATATGGTTAATTATTTATTATTGTAATTATGAATGTGGTTACCTATTTATAATTACACTGAGCAGTTATTTATGCTTTCTGTTATCATTTGAAACTACCTTGCGAAAAGTATTTATGTTTACATATATGAGTAAAACAAAAGGCTAGAACATGGTCGGAGGTTCTACTCCTTTATTTTTAATGCATACTCGGCGTCTTCTCCGAGATTTATTTTAGTATAGAAGAGTGAATATTTCGTTTTAACAATAATATGTTGTAAGTGACGTTAAAGTTTAAAACTCTTCGCTTCCAACTTATGGGTCCAATATGGGCGAGATGGCTTCTTAAGTGTCTTATTGCAGCGAGAAAATGAAAATACTAAATATTTCATTTGTTAAAGTGGAAATCGAACACGCACCCTGTCGTTTGCAATCACACACGTGTTCTTCTGTGCCATGACTGGCCTCTTAGTTTATAAATAAAATAGTTTAAAAATAATGGATATAACTTTTAAATAAAGAAATCTTATCAGTGTAGGAAGACATTGTTACTTAACTGAACTAGAGCAGAGTAATCTGGGTGCAAAGTGGATTGTAAAAGTTTAAAATAATACGCTCATAGAGATAATTAAGAGTCTGTGTGCGAGATTTTCAAAGAATTTATTTTTACTGGAAGCATGTAATATAAAAGGGATTTTACAAGATGAATTAACCTTTTTATTTTTCTTTGTTTCGGTGTAATCAATAAGTATAATATCTACAGTATAATATTTTTATCGCAACCTATTGTTGGTTTTCACTGTATTCCACATATATCTGATTAGGCAAAAGGATCCTAGTGCTTAGACTCTCCATCCCCCACGCTCTGTTCGGTTTATAAGACATTACTAGTTAAATAGCGAAACTCTACGCTGCTCGAGTAAGAATCGAACTCACAATCGCCGTGCTATTAAAAACAAATGCAGTGGTTTATATTAGCACGTAAAAAACTAAGGGATTTATTTTACAAATGTAGATTGGAGACCGCGAACGGCCTAAATATAACAAGGGTAAAATTCTGATTAATCCCACTAATTAAGTCTTTTTTTTTGTTTTCTTTTAAAAATAATATTAATATTCATAAGCTTTATTCTCTAAATGACAAAATACTTTACTGTCTTGTTTGTGAATTAAGTAATTTTTTTAATTTTACTTCATTTCGGCATTTTGTGAGAATGAATTTTGAAATATAATATTGATGATAGCCTTTTTTGCAGTTTCAACTATATAGCACTGTAGGCAGACATTATTCACAAAATACTCATTTTTCCAGTTTCCCCCCATTGGAGAGATTACCTGTTGAGCTGTTCATACCCTTGCATGGAGTCGAACCTATAACCACCGCTTTTACTGTTAAATACCCACTTCTCTGTGATTAACAATTCACAAAGTAGATGGAGAATGTAAAAATTACTTCATTCTTTTCTCCAAGCCTATTTAGAATACAAACTTACATACACCTACCCACATATATACTCGAAAACGACAAAAATAGGGTTTTAATATAAAGTTCTTTGTTTACTTAATAAAATAATAACAGAAAAGATAGATTTTTTAAAATAAAAAAAAAGGAATCCAATTAGTACTGGTGATAAAAATAATATAATTAATTAAATTAATTAATAACTTGCCTAGTTTGTTCTGTATTAAAGCAATAACAATAATAAGAGGCCACATTGTTATCATAATTTATCACTGTATTCAATTTTTTTTAGGTCATAATTATTTTTTTATTACAGTGGAGAAAAGTATCTTATAAAGTGCAGTTATAATAATAAGTAAGTCCTCTCCACCTATTCTATTTTATTAATTATATATTTATTTTGTACGGGATAAAGCGTGAAAACGATAAAAAATAAATATAAATGAAATTCAGATATTTCAAATATATGAATTTCATTTTTTTTATATTTATGTAATATCTCAACCTGCACCTATTGAAATTTTTCAATAAAGCTACATATTTGTTTATTAGAACGTACATATATATATATATACGGCTTATTAAACACAAAAAATAGTAAAGAGATCAGACGGGGACAAATTTTTTTATTTTAAATACAAGCATTCCGTCCAATGAAAATCAAACCTACAACCATCGTATAAAGTCTTGGACTCACCGGCTGTGCCATAATAACGTCGTGGTATGAAGCAAATTAATAAAACCATACATTTAACTCGGCACAAGCAGAAATGTGTAATTACAAAGATACATTTACTTTAACTTTTATTTGATCGACTCGCCCCGACAGTGGGAAAATTCTTAATTTCTCCAGAGACGACGACGACGGCTTTGGGGAAGCAAGTTGAAATTCGGACAAGTAGTAATTGTACAGTGTGAAATGCACCCACGCTGTTTATCTATTAAGCGAGAGGAAGTAAATTTGCTTTCTGAATTTGCTGTTCCTACTCTGGAGTCATTACTTCTCGTAATG
This sequence comes from Heliconius aoede, assembly GCA_037355905.1. NCBI lineage: Eukaryota > Metazoa > Arthropoda > Insecta > Lepidoptera > Nymphalidae > Heliconius > Heliconius aoede. Next base: position 23,237 of record JBAIZZ010000118.1, on the reverse strand, counting down.
GCAAATATTTAGTTATGGACTTTGTTCAAATTATTAAATGATCTTTAAAATTTAATCGTTTAGTTAATATTTTCTTCTTTTTACCTTCTCCGTCGTGGCGCCGTGTGACAGCGCCCAGTGTTAACAGTTAACACAATGGTTGTAGGTTCAGTCTCTATTTCCGAATATGGATTGTTATATTTAAATTATATTCATATTGCTGCGTTATATTCATGTGGTGTTGAATTGCGTCAGTCAATAATTAGTTTATTACTATAGTATTTATAGTAGTGTGTATAAATGAGAACACCTATTCAATAAAACAGTCACTTCATTTTCAACTATACTCTATTTGCTTTAGCTAGACTTAGGTAAGTAAAGTATGAAATTTATCTATATACTTGTAACATGAGAAAAATAATGAAAAAAGATCCTATGAAAAAAAGATTCTAATAAAATAAGGATGAAATGAATTCCTACAGTGTGCTTCTTGAAGCACAATAATGTGTAATGTACTTTATATTAAGACTTTTCAAGAACCAAATGATGTAGGAAACTTACATTTATATGTTCAGTATTTTCTGGCACTAGAGGAGCTGGCTGAAGAGTCGAAATGGCCACTCGGAAAATGCAGCTTGCATTGTTGTCATTCCACGCCATCACGACTTGTGTAAAATGCAGAACGCGCTTGCATTTTATTTGAATAATAAATATAAGGCTTTATACTTTGTACAATATGTATTATAGTAGTAGCAAACAGACTGTTTATGTCGTTACATATGTATCTTGGAGTTTATCATTCAATATTGTATATTTATTTTATATATATATATTAATTTAAACGTAGTGTGATTTGAACACGCGCCTCTCTGGATGATTTCCAAAGGCTAGGACGATTTCCTTCAATATTATATGGATAGGGATTCAAGGCTTAGGCAAGTCGTGACACAGCGGCACAAAGCGCGACAGGTTCGATTACCAGTTGGAGACAGAGCGAGGAAAAGAGAATACAAAATATTTGATTTCCTTGCTTCGATAACGAGGCACTCAACTCGCAATGCCTCCAGAATTTGACGGAGTGTCTAAACACTGGGTTCCTGGGCTGTCTCTGCCTAGCTAGCTATGTAAAGCAAAAATTGAATACATTTAAAATGACTATATTTTCTTAAATATGATAAAAGATAGAAGTAACAAAAATGGTGGTAAAGTCCACGGACCTTTGTGCACCTGTCGATGCCTCTAAAAGGCGTCTCTACATGAAAGAGCTCGTCAGCGTCAAGAATGCCGCTCGTTACTGTGATATTTTATCTTGACGAGACAGAGTTAATACTTCAATAACAATATATTATAACAGCTTTATTGGAATACTATTTTTAAGGTAATTTCTATGAATAAACTTTCTGGAATTTTCCCGGATTCTCTCTTGGATCTTGGAATATTGATATCATTTTTTTTTTCTTCATGCTTTATTACCAATTTAGCCGCGATCATAAAGAGAACCTACATACCCCCCTCCTTACTTTAAGACAATACATGTTGAGTGGCGGAACTCAGACGCCGGCTTCTTTAAAGGCTCATTTTTGTTTTATTTTTTCTTATAAGAATTCATCATTTGTGGTATTAAAATAAGTTCAAATATTATTATCGAAAACTTTTATGTGTGATGAAGAATAATTTATTTTTTAACTTTACACTTATAACGTAAATACAAGGGTAGGCAAAGGGAATCTGGGCACATAGTGTTATGACACTTCGTTCCCGTTACAAATTCAGATTGAAGAATAGAAGAGTCCGTTCTCCACTTTTCGCCGAATCCTGGAGGCATTGCATGTTGAGTAGTGGAACTCAACAATGCCCTTTGTTACAAGTACCAGAGCAAGGAATATAAAACGTTTAAATGTTACATTACCTCGATATTGAATCGAACCCACAATATGTCTTGTTTACAGTCACACGCTTGTGCTGCACCATGACTGATCCCAATAAAATATAAGTAAACGTACGTCCAACCGTATAAACATAATAAATTATTTAAATTATTATTCACGAACTTCATGCCCAGGAGACTCATTTATAGGGCAGGAGATAAATGGGTCGTTTATATTGCCATACATCTTTTATTAAATCTTCCCATACAAAGAAAATGCGAATACAGTGAAATTGTAAGTATTAATGATTATTTTAATTTCACATTGTTATTTATTGATAAAAGAAGACGTCAATTGATATTTCTCTGTTACGATAATAACAGACGTATGTGAAAATACACATTGATACACACAGTGGTACATTTAATATAATATATAAGCGTTGTTGAAAAGATCTACAATAAATGACAAAATTATTTTAATATTATTTTCTTATTTCTGAATAGCAATTATTGAAAAGCAAAATATATTTCATCACAAATATCTTAATTATTGAAACACTGGCCGCAAAATACGAAAACTTTTGAAACGTCGTCTTAATTATGATAAATACTTGACAATTTATATTAATTATTATTCAAATTACTTGTAAAGCTTATTTCTTATTCTGCGCATAACTCCCTCCGGCTTCAGCCCGCTCAGTCCAGGAATATTATAACTTTTTCGTACCACATTCACCACCATTTAAGCTTTTACGTCTAGAAATTGACGTGAAAAATTGACACATGAAATCCCTTTATGCGTGAAATACGTGACTACTTTATTATGCGCATATCTATCTATCTATGTCTATCTATCTATATAAAAAAATCGTAACCGATCGGTGTCTGTACATGGAAGATATATAAGAAAAATGTTATTGGTGGCATTTAATAACATAAAAACAAGGATTGTTTTTGTTGTATATATATAGGCGCAGGTATAAACTGGATCGTTGGCGTGGCGACGCCTATACGATATATATACGAACTATATAGTATTACTATATATAGCATAAGGTGTGGCGACGGGTCACCATCGCATACTGAGTAGTAATTTATAAAGTAAATATTCGTTCAGAAATTTTATGTATTTTAAGATAGGCTCGTCTATTTAAGCGCAGCTTTTAAACTAAAAGAAAAAGCCTACATTTTTTCTAAATAAAGATTTTAAATACAAAAAAAAAACAATAAGCACAAACATTACAAAAATTCAAAATTTTATATTAATATTATCCCAAATAATATTGTTAATAAACCAAATACAGTACAGTAGTAATTAACCACTGTTAGTGATTTATGGGCGTCCACACAAAATGGATTGCTCTCACAGACTCCCACAGACGCCCACAACTTACCTCTATTGATAGAAGTGGAAATTGATTGACTCCCTCGTTAGCGAGAGGACTCTCGATTCTGAAATAAAAAGTAACACACATCACAAAGGTTAACAAATGCAAACTACAAGCTTATTCGAAACTAAGATGAGAGCTTTTTCCAGTTGTTTAATATATTTGGTTTAAATGTGATTCAGGTAAGTTATATTATCATTTAAGAAGGTATATATATATGTACATCTTTTCGCTGTATCCCGTATATAGCAAGGTAGGCACGGCGGCCTAGTGTCAAGACACTCCGTTCCACAACTATCGATTTTTTTCCTATCTTCGAGACAATGCGTGTTAAGAGGCAGAATATTATTACTATTCCAGTCTAGTTAAAACAAGAAATACCTATATTAAATTTCATAGATACATTTTATTTGTGCGCTGCGTGCGATGGACACGTCACGTCAACTGCAAGCACAGCGTAAAGTTATGTTTTATCTAATATAAAAAAAATATTTAACTACATTTTATAATCTCCTACTTTGTGACGTCAACTGATTGCATATATATGAATTACATTTACTTACAAGAATAACTAAATTTTAAGATTTTTCTCTCCATTTTTAGGGTCCCATACCTATTAAGGAAAAAAGGAACTCTTATAAGATGAATTTGTTGTCCGTCCGTCTGTCTGTCTGTCTGTTTGTCAAAAGCCTTTATCTCAGGAACGCTTGGAAACATCGAGTTGAAATTCAAACCTACGATCACTCAATTCTACGGTCCCTCAAATTCTTCTAATATTGTATTTCTATATTTACTTAATAAAAGGATATATCGCAAAACAAGCGTATTTCAACACGATAAAGGAAATCTATTATAAATTAATATGGGGAAGTAACATAGTGTACGTAAGTACGTAACCATGGTTGATGGAATTATGAAATTTGACAGTTGGCATCCACAGATAGTACTAACTCAAAAAAAAAATCTGGAAGCTAAAAATTTGTGATTAAATCTTAAAAAATTATAGACTTAAAAAGGGGGCAGAACTTGATATTAAAGCCGCTAGTGTAAGTGAGGTATCAGAGGGCCCTAGCCAAGCTAAGCTTGAATTTCAGATGAAATTTTAAAGCGACACCTTTAATTTTTGCATGGATATTTAGTGGACGAGCCTGACTCGCGCTTCTGCGGTTTTATAATCTTCTTTAGAAATATTGCTTGATGGATATTAAATTCGATTCCCACTCGGGAAATTGAATTATTATTTATTAATATTTTCATTTCTTCGCCCTATTGTTTACGTAAAAAACGTCGATGAATTCCACCACTCAACAGGCAATGCCTTCAGAATTAGACGGAAAGTAGACAGCGTAGTGTCAAGCCTGCCTCTGCATACCCTACAAGCAGGATAAAGAGAGAAGCTGAAAAAAAAACACTATTATATGTATATTAGAACACAAAGCGCCATTATGTTCAACACAATTGTATACTTTAATAAACTCTAGAAATATATTTCTAGATAGAAATCTAATTACATATTGTGTTTCTAATGAACCTACTCTACCCGTCCGTACAATAAACAAGCGGTCTCGTCATAAAATAAAGAGGATAATTCTTAATTAGACTGAATGGACAATATAATTCTTAGTCACTGTAAAATCTTCTAAATCTACTGTTTTAACTTTACCTATTCAGTGAAAGAGCTGCTGCAGTCAAATTAAAAACTAGTTTTAAATCCGACCTAATTTTTAATTTCTAAATCATGATTTCTTTACGCAGAGGCTTTATAAATATAGCGTACACGTGTACGCTTAAGCTAAATTTTTAATGAATATATATAATATGAAATAATGAATATATATATTCCACTCACAGCAGGGTAGACAGATGGAACCTGGGAACCTACTGTTACGATAAATATTTCATTGCATCGAATGCGAATAGAATCCACGACCGACGCGGTTACAATCGCACGCTAGGGCCCCCGTGTGACGCTGCGCGGTGCGACGACCTCCATTTAATGAATATACAAATTATTTACGCATTAATAACGAATGCTCGTACAAATTTGATAAGGCTTTTATGTTTTGGTATTTAGTATTCCCGAAAAAATAACTTTGCATAGTGGAAATATATTCTGTGACATGTATGCGATCGAAGGAGGTTCTAATCCTGCACCATAACTGCTTGCATCTATTTGTAATTTTTTTTAAGTGTTATTGGAAAATTATGAACGTATGGCGTAGTGGACAGAGCGCTTTAATAATTTCCAAGAGGCGCGGATTTAAACCCCACTACTTTTAAATGTTCATACATTTTCTATTAAAAATATTAAAAGTTTCATCGTTATATGTTATATCACTAAATAAGCAATTTCCAAAGCATAAATTTAATGACTAGTACTTACGTAAGTAAGTACTTAAACGCTATAGAAATATTTTTAAATATCATATAAATATTTAATTTACGTAAAATAAATTATGAATGAAGTAGTCCTTTTTATCTTTTTATAAGTATTTCCATTTGAGCACCTCTCGGCCTTCTAATCTTTTATGTAAACCGATTACACCATCTAAAGTTGATATAACAGTAAAGTAAGTATTATAAATAATCAAGTCAAGAAACGAGACGAGTATAATTTAATATTAATTTTTTCCCAATTTTAAGGACTTTACGTGAAAATTAAATTTTGCCTCACAAAACGGCTCCAATGAGTTTTTTTTTAGCTTTGAGATTTTATTGAGTAGCGGAACTCAACGCTGCGGTTTATCTTGTTACCGAGAAATAAAAATATTTTATAATTTATTCCCTCTAATTCCACACCAATCCTCCTTGACCTATCAAATACACACTGTGTTGAAAGTGAACCCATTATATAGTTATACTGAAATATTTCCCAATTGAGCGATGAATTTGAAAGCTCAGTTCACGTCAAAGCACCAAGCGTGTAGTTTATGATTACGATTATATTCTACAATAGGCTCAGAATTGATACTAGCAATCCGCTCGACCTACATCATTATTTATTTAGTAATCTGAGTGACCCCTCGTTTGCGCGGCGATTTTTTATCGTACGATAAAAAATCGTTCGTTACGTTCGATTCGGACACGTTCGGACACGTTCATATAGTAGTGATTTTAAATCGCGGCAGATTTTTATCCCGCACTGCTCTTCAACTTGCGTTATTGTGAGCTGTGACCTTGGTTTGTGTTTGGAGTTTTTTAAATTTTTTCGCTCATTTTTGTTCTTTTTTTTTTTAATAATTTTATTATTATTTAAATATAATTTTCAAGAAATATGATTTATCGATACTGCTAGTAATTTTGTATTAACCATTTCCACGTCGTACTGTCGTGATAGACGGCAAAAAAAAATGCTTACTATAAAGAGTAAAGATATATATATATATATTTTCCAATACCAAGATGTTGACTCGAGCCATATCGCGTGTTGTACGTCGAATATTCTCGTAGTTCGTCTTTTGATACCGTTATTCAATCAAACATCATATCTTGTATCAATATTGAAATTTATCCTCGTGATGAAAAATAAATATTATTCACATAAATCTCTTCTTCTATAAGAAGCTTATTTTGTTACATGACTGAGATATTTTTTTTGTATTATGTATTTCATATGATGGTACTTATTTTTAAAATATTGAGAATATTTTTTTTTATGTCCTTTTTATTCCTGCGATCTGCCCTTTGTATTCATTTAGCTCGTGGTTATGAATCTCATGGCATTTGTCGTGCATGGTATAAGCCCATGGTATATATCCATATAATATATCCATAAAATATAGTTTTATGATCAGAGAACAATCTGGGGAGCTCTTTGCTTTATACGTTTGTAGACACGAGAGCGCGTTGGGTGCCAAGCGACGGCCATAGGTTTTTATTCTGGCCGATATTTCTTCTCTCACAGTAGGCACCATTAACCACCGGTTTCGAAACCTTTTTGATTGTACGATGTCCAGATTAGAATTTGCTGTGGTTTCTCAAATTTCCACACCGTAAAATCAAATTAGTTTCACAATCGTTTTATACATGAGTAGTTGTAGGTAAAGTTTCGAATGAAGAAATTTTAAGAATAATAAGAAAAAAAAATTGAAATACTTGCTTTTAATAAAATAAATTAAAAGAGTTGTGAGTTCGAACCCACTCGGGGAATTGAATTATTATTTATTAATAATTACAATTTTTCTTTCTGGTAACAGGGGAAAGCGCGGCGTTGAGCTTCGCAATTCAACATTCAATGCCTGGAAATATTTTGGGTAAAGTGGAGAACGGAGTGTCTCAACACTACGTTTTCCGTCTGCCTACTGTGTTTAAAGCGGGATACAGCGGAATACAGCGGGATGTAGCTGATAAAAGGATAACGGTCCATTGTTCATTTTGATACACAAAATGTAAATAATCTCAAAATTCTTCTAAAAATATGAGAAAAACGAATTTCTGCGGAAGTTAAGGTCGCTCAAATATGAATTGCCAATCAAAAACTCGAAGTATTAAATTTAATAAACTATTTGTTTAAATGGAAAAATGAAGTTCGATATCAAGTTACTTAAGTATTCACTGATCGCGATAATAGGTTTAGCGTCGTGTAGGTATTATACTAGTATGGTGTTGCATGGGGTCGTGGGCGGCGGTGATCACTTACCATCAGGTGAAACGAACGCTCGTTTGCCTTGTCCTCTCCCATAAAAAAAAATGAATAGCATATAATAGCAACTTTCATATAAATAACTATAAATTAAAACCACACATGATTTGAACAACAGCTTCGCGGTACTAGGTACCGATACAATATACCTTTTAGCATGAACGTCACGCGAGTAAAAGAAAGCACTAAATAATATATATATATATATATATATATAGAATCATACTGCGTCTAAAATATAAGTTTTTTAAGTTGAAGTAATATATGTTGACCTTCTTAAAGTCGATGTAAACATTTCAAAAGTACACACTTTAATATTAAAAGTACTCGAAAGTCAGCAAATTGTGCGTAACGAACGGTCGTCACAGCTGTTGGCACCGTGCAGTTATCTACTGCCTTGATTTACACTTCTGTTGTATATACATATTCTATAGTACACGAGGCCAGTCGAGGCGCGGAGGCACAAGCGTGAGTGTAAAAGTGACAGGTTGCGGGTTCGATTCTCATTCATAGAAATAAGTTATTTAAATTTTTCACTTCTACGCTCTGGTGTTGCAGCAAAGCGCAGCATTTCATCACTCAGCACGCAATGTTCTCAGAACTCTGCGAAAAAAAAAGGATTGAAGTAAAAAATAGGCTTTCTTAAAAATAGCCTCCCTCTGCCTACCCTACCTATAGTGTGAAGCTAAAAAAGAAGAATAAAATAATATTCTTTAATAAAACTAGATTTGTTTTTCCTACTTTTACATACATATGTATTTATTAAAAGCTGACTTATCGTTGGATTATAGCTTTTCACATTAATTTTGTGTCAATATGGAAACAATAGAAAAAATAGAAATCGAATACTAGCTATGCTTCTCTTTAATATAAAGCAGAGAAAATCCAATTATCACTGGATTGTAATTAAAAATTGACAATGAAAAGCCACTAAGTGAGTTTACATTGACAATTTTAAATTACACTGACAATTTTCCCGATAAGAGAACATCATGAATATAAGAATAAAAAACAGAATGATTTATCACTACATTACTCCCGCCTATCTGTATACGAGTATGTAGATTATAATGCAAAATAATAAAAAAAAATATTGGCACAGATATTTGGCAATTTCGTTACTAACAGGTGTCGTGAAGCGAGATATTCATCGAATAGTACAAACAAAACGATTTCTTTATTAAAATAAATATAAATAAATCCGTTAAGTAAAAAACAAACAGTGACAGTCCGAAAATTTCGTATTTTCTCATTTTTACATTCAATATTTAACTGATATCGGTTACTGTCGTAAGTCAACAAGTATTTAAGTGAAAGTTTTTTTAAAATAATCATCAAATAAAACTGTACAAATACATTACAATTCATTTTTAAGCTTCACGCTGTATCCTGCTCATAGGTATATAGTAAGGTGATGCAAGGCAGAAGGCCCAGTGGTCAGACAATCAGTTCCCATTAAAACACTTGCGTACATCACTTTTCATTGAAGTTCTGTTATTTCCTCGACGGGGAATCGAACCTAAAAACTTTAGCGTTGTATGGCCGATTAAGCACACCCATGCCTCAATCGGCCTATTATGTAAAATATTGAGATATATTTTATCTACAGAACCCTTCGAGCACTCATTCATCTCGTACTTTTTAAAATGTTGACTTAAATGTTTAGTTAACCTATACCTAATGATTTCTATAGATTTATTTTCGGCATCTTCCATTTTACAAGAGGTGAGGTCATCACGGATCTACTAATGTAAGAAACATTGAAAATTATTTTATACTAGTAACCCCGCACGCGGCTTCGCCCTACGCTTGTTCGACATAGTTATTGATTTCCTCATCGACTTAAATTAGCTTCACGCTTTATCCCTCGCGGGGTAGCGGGGTAGTCAGAGAGAACGGAGTGCCAAACGCTATTAATCGACATTGCTTTCATTTTCTAATAACCATATAATTTTAGAAATAATATATTTACTTATATTGAAAAGTAAATTTCAGCAATTTTGATAAAACAGTTTTTGAAGTAATTTTTATCAAAAATATTCTTTGAAATTGGGTAATTTTTTATTAATAAAGTCATTTACATAAAAGAAGCACTAAATGTCAAGGGTAGCTTGCCAAATAGTATAATGAAAACTCGAAAACTCGAATTCGAGTGAAATCTGTGAAGCCGTTTCTGAGATAAGCGTCAACAACCCACCGACAAACAGCCAAAAATAAAAAAAAAAATAGTTTTTGGTTTTATTACGTTATTTAATGACATTTTTCTTCTATATCTTCCGTGTACAGACAACTGATCCGTTAAAATTTTATTGTAAGTATAGTGTAGGTGTTTTTTTTTATCAATTTCACAATATTAGAGACTAAGTGCTGTCACAATTGACAGTTGCTGATTATTACCGTCTCAACACGCCCATAAGCTTTATATAATAAGTTGTTAATATTTCTCACATTATTCTCTTCAAAGTATTATTTAAAATTGTGTAACAACAATACTTATAATTCATGACCTTCATTTTGATTTTTAGGGTTCCGTACCTTAGAAGCGGAACACTTATAGGACCACTTTGCTATCCGTATGTCCGTTTGTAAAGACCATTTATCTCGAGATCGCTTGGAGTTATCAAATTTATATAATATGTATATTTGAGTTCATGGTTTCTAGAAGAATAAAAAATTAAGTGGACGCAATCAAAAGATACGAGTATTTATGCACCGATTTTGCTGCATTTTGTATAAATTTCGGTGAACTTTAGGGTGCTTTCCGTGGACCTACGATTTATATGAAATTTGGCAAGAAGTGAGAATTTTGGGTTCGAATTCCAAAATATTTAATATTATTATTACAGGCGCATCAGTAAGGATCACCGCAGTTGTGCCACAAAGCGCAGCCTTAGGAGTGTCACTAGGTTCCCTCTGCCTACCCTTCTATGAATGGGATACAGCATGAGGATAAAAGAAAATGGAAAAGCAAGTCAAATCCACCAAACACATTATGTATATATTATATGCAAATAATTACGTATTGTAATAATATAATTTATTTTAACTAAAAAAAAAACAATTTCTGTTTAGTGTTTATTTATGTATTTATTAATATACATAATGTACAGATTTATTTAATACCACAATCATCAAAATGAGCCTCGCACGTTCGCGTTAGAAGCAATTCAAATTGTATTTATCTATTGAAGCATTACTATACTAATTATTTATAATAATTTTCTAAATTATTAACGTCATTCATCATTAATCACAACAGTGTTTTTTTTTAATTAAATAAATGAGTTACTAGAAAAACTTATAGTTTGTACGCTCTGGAAATTATTATATGAATTAGAAATAGCATCATATTTTGCACGGATTTTTAATTGGCACAGCAAGGCACTATACGGCATTACGTTTGCCTCCAATATTCGGCGGTAAGTGGAGAACAGAGTATCTTGATACTAGGTTCCTTCTGCCTACTCCACTGTGTGCGGTATACAGCGTGAAGCTGATTTAATTTTAATTTTTAACTAAAATTATGTATTGAAAGAAGATTTATAATTATTGGAAGTGGATGGACATTGAAAGGCATCGTACGATCATTACAATTTTATATAAAAAATACAGAGGCTTGAACAGTGAGGTGAGCGCTAATGTGTATTTCAAATATATATAAATATAATGTGTATTTATTTTGAAGCAATATAGATGTATAGAGTATAAAAATTAAAGTAAGAAGAAATAAATTGAATAAAATTAAATATATTAAAAATTAAATGTCTAGATGAATTTGTAACTTACTCAAATACAAAGTTTATCGATAAGAAATACTTTTAACGGTTGTTTTAAACGGTACTTGGTAAAGGAAACGGTAGCGCACGAGCGTGACAAACGTTTTTACCAAGTTTCGGTCATTCGTCACTATCTGGTGTCTGATGCCGTCAAGATTCTAGCATTGTGCCACTCGGTCCTAGGCTCCAGCTTATAAAATATAGTATTGATGGGCTCAAGGTGACTGTGTTATCGCACTCTGTATGGAATAGGTTATCTATATATACATACATAATAGGTCGGGGCAAAAGTATTTTCGTATTTTGAATGTATTATTAGTAATCAAACCTCTTTGGCTGAGAAGCTGTACCTAATGTACCTGGCTGGTGTTAATACCATTAAAGACATTACATTCTGAAGATCCAATAAATAGAAGAAAAATTAGTTTAGTTAAATTTTGACAGATGTTTATTATCATAATGTGGACCTTCTAAGAAGGGATATTGAAAACTTTTAACCCTTTTTTTTGTATGGGAAAAATCTCTAATTCGCCTCTTAAAAATATTTAATTCATGGTTTACGTTTTTTTTGAACTCGGGGTGAATTGCAAATAATTTGATGAGTATATTTAATAAAAATTCGTATAGTTAAAGCGGGGGAAGCGGGGGAAGGTTGGCTAGTATAAAATATTACCATAATTTAGTATGACCAATAAACAGTGAAGGAAAAATTTTATCTGTAAAAATTACGAAAATTATGCAAACGGAGGAGTTTTTAATTGGGCGTAGTTAAAGTTTCTATGGAGAAGGAGTGTAATATATATTGAAGAATAATATTTTTTTGTAATCTAGTAGATTCGTTAGAAATTCATTAAACAATTAACTATTTTTACTTTCGTTTCCCACGGACACGGAGTGTCTTAACTGTAGGTTCCCTCTGCCTAACCTGCTGTGTGCGGGATACAGCGTGATTGATTATTTTTATTTTCAGTTTCACGCTGTATCCAGCATAGCGCGGTAGACAGAGGGATCCTAAAGTTCTTTTCTTAAATACCCTGCGTTAAGTTCCGCCACTCAACACGCAATGCCTCTAGATATTCGGCGGCAAGTAGGAACTGGAGTGACTTAACACTAGGTTCCCTCTGCCTACCCTACTGTTTGTGGGATACATACTTTTTATTTCGTTTGTTTAATAACCTTAAATATATAAGGTAGATAAAAAATAACTAAGAAGATAGCAATCTCCCTGTAACTGATTACGTTTTGTAATAACTTTTTGGCAGTAAAGTTCGTAACAACCGCATAGAAATTTCAACTCGGGATGAGAACGTATACCTTGATTGCCTTCAGCTCTTGGACTTGTTATCCAATTATAATAATATTTTTAACAACTATAAGAATACTTATATTTTCTATAAAGGTCGAACTTACACGACATATACGTCAAATAAATCTATTATAATATATTTATTATTAACAACACAACTAAGAAACTCTTAAGAGTTTGGAGATATTTATTTGATTACTGTCGTGTGCCGTTAGTGGTTGGAAAAGCCTCGACCAGTACGTATCTTAAGAGGTTATCACTTCGGTTTTGGATCAAGAACTGGGGGCAGAAGGTACTATAACTGAAGCCCTAGCCACTGATGGCTAGGGTGCAGCTCTGGTACTTACAATGTGATATTATAAGTACTATAAAATGTAATTTGATGAAAAAATATAATATTATTTTAAATATTATTAACAAATATAGGCAGGGCTAAATCCATCGCCACAACAAGGTGACCGGCAATGTCAAAAAACAACGTTTCTAATCAACGGTATTTTCTTCTCAAAAAATAAATAGGGTAATAAAAAAGAAGCTTGCCTAGTGATAACGCCCATTGCCCGCAGCAAATTATAGTGCTGTTTATAGCTCTTTACGCGTGTTACTGTAATGCGACGGTTGTGGGTTCGATCCCCATTCAGGGAAATGCATTTATATTTTTATATGTTTGCATTAGTGTAACTTGTTTTTATTTTCTTAATCAGTTAGTTTGTTAGGCGAGTCGTCGCACAGGGGTACAAGCGTTTGAGAGTAAACGCGAAATTCTAGGTTCGATTCCAGGGGCAGAAAATGCCTGTGAACGCGACACGCGGCTGGGTTAAATTTTCATTTCTTCACTCTAGTGCAGTTGTCACTCAACACGCAATGCTCGCAAAATTTCAGCCGTGTGGTCCCGGCTTAGAATAGGATCACCCTGGTACTGTCGGTGTCGTAAGAGGCGACTAAAGTACGTGTGGAAGAGTCACGTCGCCAGTAATGGCAACACGCATGGGCAGACTAGACCGGATTTAATACCACCCCCGGCATCTTAAACCGGCGTGAAGTAGTGGCCCTTGCCACTGCGTTTCGCATTAGGTAATGCCGGGCCCCGGTGCCCTTCATCTCCACCTTAAAGGCTGGCAACGCACCTGTGGCTTCTCTGGTGTTGCATGGGGTCGTGGGCGGCGGTGATCACTTACCATCAGGTGACCCGAACGCTCGTTTGCCTTGTCCTCTCCCATAAAAAAAAAAAAAAATTAGATGGAAAATTGTCGACGGAGTGTCTTTACACTAGGTTCCCTCTCCCTACCCTGATGTAAATGAACCAATCGAGCAAATACTATATATATATTATATAATCAAGTTGTTATTAATAAATCAATATGTCACGTCCAAATACCAATATTAGAATTAGTGTCGCACTTTGCCCAAACAATCGAAGTAAAAACGTGTAATGAGGTTAATACGTCGCCGAGAGGGAAGGTCGACTGTCAGATATGATTGATGTGCTTCATTTGAGTAAAATGTAGTTATAATACCACCACTAATAATTAAATGATATAGTCACATTACAAGGGATAATATTATTTTTGCCTAGAAATTTGTTGAGGCCCTCGTGGCGCAGGGGCAAAGGGGTGTGAATGTAACGCGACGGCTGTGGATTCGATCCCCGCTCGAGGGAATTCATTATTATTTGGCCAAAGCAAAAGGCAGAAGTTGAGTTTTAATGCCTCGATAAATTCGGGGGAAAATGGGGAACGGAGTGTCTTAACTCTAGGTTCCGTCTGCCTTCGCTGCTAGCAGGACATAGTGTGAAGCTGATTTTTTATTTAAAATTTGTTCGTTTAAGTGCCAACGTCGCGCTTTGTTTTGACGCCAGAGTGACAAAGTGAAAATAATAAATATTTAATTTCCTCGAGTGGAAATCGAATCCATAACCTGTAATATACAGTCACACACATGTGCTCTTGTGACAAGACATGCCTTTTTCCAAAAAAATATATACTTCCATAGTAAATAAATATAAAAATTATATTACATATATTTGTGACGGCACGTATGTACTAAAATGAAGAAAAAAATAAAAATTTAAACCATAAAAATATATCTTCTAATATACTTTAGCACGTTACTGCTCCTATAGTTACACGTGTCAAATTTTCTAAGAACAAATTAAATTGTCGTCAGAATGCTTGTTATTTAAATAGAGACTAGAGTTGCGTGAAAAACAAATTGTTTTCGATTTAGTGTTATTTAATTTTTGTTTTTTTTAATCTGTCAGCTTGTGAGGTGAGTCGTCGCACCGATGTTCAAGCATTTGACAGTAAACGCAATAGATTGTGAGTTTGATTCCCAGCCGAGTAAATAAAATACTTAATATTTTTATTTCTACTTCTCACTTAATCGATTCAAAGAAATAAAGAAATGTCAAGGCAGAACGCGGTGGCTCAACACGCAATGCTTTTAAAATTCGGAAGAAGTAGAAAACGGAATAATCGTGTCCATACCCACGCAACTTTGTTCTTACAAGGGAAGAGCAAATAGATACGTATAGTAACTCTTAGCATAATCAAAATTACATTAAACTCTCCGTTCTCTAACTTATACAGATTTTTATTTGGCTATAGGTTTTAAGGTCACAGAAAACTTTTTTAATATACTCTCTTCAAAAAGTTACCCATCTTATTCTGGTAACGAACCAAAGCGCGGTGTTGAGTTCTGCTACTCCAAAGATCGGAAAAAAGTGGAAAACGGAGTGTTTTAACACTAGGTTCCTTAAAAAACTTTTAGATATGGCCTATATATATATATATATACAATAAAAAGCATATTACAATTTAATTCAACAGGTCAATAACCATTCGATATATCGCCTTTAATGTTACTTTCCAAGTCCTTGCTAAATAATAAATGAGTAGTTACAGGAGAATCGATTTTTTAAAAAGTACCGTAATTTTCTATTGAACAATAAGAAAATTATTTCATGTATTTTTTTTTTGTTTTATGTTTTAATGAGAGGATCATTATAGTAAGATACATAATGAAAATATTAATAACATAAATTATAATTAATATTTTGTTAATTTATTAATTATTGATTTTACTTAATATATATTTATTGTCTATTACATTAAAAAAAACGTATATCACCGTAACTTACTAAGTTCATAATAGTCTAAGTAAATTTCATTCCCATTTCATTAATTCTCACATTTTCGTGATAGTTAAATGTTTAACCTATGAAAGCTTTCACACGAAACCTTTTGTGAGTTGTAATTGCTTAGAATACAAATTATTAATGTATGGTCTATATACATTTAATATACGATTTGTGAAACATAATGGATACAGCCAAACA
Source organism: Heliconius aoede (assembly GCA_037355905.1). Taxonomy (NCBI): domain Eukaryota; kingdom Metazoa; phylum Arthropoda; class Insecta; order Lepidoptera; family Nymphalidae; genus Heliconius; species Heliconius aoede. The sequence goes on along the minus strand of JBAIZZ010000118.1, from coordinate 6,939 downwards.
TGTTTTCACAGAATAAGTAAGAAAAGGGGGAGCCGGGTGGTCTGTGCCCATCCCAGAACAGTCTTGTGCCCATCCAGAAATTTAAAAAAAAAGTTTACACGAACATATAAGAGTATGAGGAAGATCAGGCTCCTTAGATAATATTTCTAGACACTCCCACTTCATGGGAAAGGTAGATGGCGCTAGTAGTCTAACTAAACATTTTTTAATTAAGATATTACAAAAAATATATATATTACGAAATAATATACATATAATTTCAATCGATATAACAACATATTTATAACCCATATTTATTTTATAATTATTGATAATGATTGAAATAAAATAAGGTCTTTTCCACTAGCGAAAATGATATATTTTATATTTTCAACCCTCTGGCGTCGAGGCAAAGCACGGCGTTCTTTTTTTTATTTTGATTTAACCGTTCTAAAAATACACAATTTATATGATATATGAAAATACACAATTAATATTTTATTAAATTGAATCTTTAAAAATTAAACTTACGAGATTTCACGTAATTACATGAGTTAGTTAGTTTATTTATACAAGTAAATCGCGTGACAAGCTTTTATAATCTTATAAATTGTGTATAATAAGGTTATAAGTTGATAATTAAAATTGTAATGGAAAATTATATTTTTTTTCCATTTTAGAGTGGTTAAAAAAAAAAACTATTTTAATAAGAGATTTTTTGTATTTTATTTATTTTTTACTTATACGTTGACTACGTTTCTCAGTCTGTTCATCTCATTCAACGCACCACTGTCACAAGTTTGTTCGCCGGTTAATTTCGATCAGTCCAGCCCTTCAATAAGGAGACCTTCTAACTTTTTGTCGTGTGTAGGGTAGGTTGTAGTAATAGGTATAGTAAGATAACTTGGTTGTACCTGCACGTGGTTACGGTGATAGAATTTTAATCCTATCTGTTGACAAAATGAAAATATTTCAACTCGTGAACAACGAGGTAGAAGAGGTAATTATTTGTGGCAATATTTGGTAATGTGGTACAAAAGGAACTCGCTTAATTGTGTGACATGACATCATGACACATTCACCCTTCTTCATAGCGGCGTTTCCGCCAGCTTCTTGACACGGGATCAGGGAGTCAACAAATGAAAGCTCGCAAAAAAGGGACAATTGGCTTTTCATTCTTACATTTTATTATACTTGTGTGACGGTTCGTTATTGTCAAATAATATCTTTTGTAATATTACCGAAAAAAAAAGCTTCCACAATATGTATAGTAGATACTACTAGAAATGTATCTAAGTAGGACAGTTTCAATATATATATTTTTTGAAACAATACATAATTAAACTAATCGTGTTTATATTTTCTTTATATTATATATAACATCAAAAAATCGCTTCTCAAATATGATCTTTCAAATTACGCAACGGATTTTAATGCAGTTTTCTTATGTTTTTATAGTGTAAAATTATCGTCCGTAAATCGATTTTACAGACTAGCAGTTCAATAGTTTTATTTTTTCAAATATGAAACTATTTCATTCATTGATTAAATTATTTTTCTGGGAGAATGAAATATTTCCATTTCCTCCCTCTAATAAAAAGACAAAAACGCGACGTTGAGTTCCGTCACTTTACATGCAATGGTGCGTGAGAAACGAAGTGGCCTTTGCTCACCCTGCTATATGCGGGATAAAGCGTGAAGTGTCAAATTTTTTTTAGCAAGTATCTCTTGTGATTTTATCAAACTCGTATTTATAAATATTAAATGGAATGCAAGTATGTTTGTAAATTTTCCCTTTCATTTTTAATTTGTGTACAAAATGTTGGTACTACTACAGGAAATGTGGCTGATTCACTCCAAAACTTTTTGTTTTGGCGCATTTCCCGTATATTTTCGTATGGTAGGCAGAGAGAATCTACTCATATGGAGATTCACTTTCCACTTCCTATAATTCTAGCACTCCATAAACAATAAAGGCCATGCAGAGACAAATCTACCATACAAAAACAATGAAATAATATGGAATTTTGTTATATTTGTTTTGTATTTAAATGTCTATTATTCAAAAGTGTACTTTGAGTAAGTTTTAAAACGAAAATTATTAAATCCTTTCTTCCGTTTGGCTTTAAAATGCAGATGCACTAACCGATTACTTTAATAATAATAAAAGGAAGCTTATAACGACCGAGGGAAAAGAGCAATATCTAATAAACTAACAATAAGCTTTGTTGAAAATGAAAAGCTCTATCATAATTTTTCAATAAACATGAGTATACTGAAAATAATACTTAAAATAAATGTTATATTAACGTCAAAAGCGTTTTCTTGCACTATGACGTTTATGCATCCTCAGCGCTGTCACTTGAGGAAAGTGAATTGCTTACTTAAATGCGAAAATCCAGTGTCAAAAAGCCACAAATTCAAATGTAATTGACACAATTTGCAAAAACTTATGCATGTGTGTGTATAACTAACGTGAAACAATTATATATTTATACAAATTAAGCTTACAGCCAGCAAGGGGAAGCGTGTGAATGTAAACACGACAGGTCGTGAGTTCGATTTCTTCTCGAGGAATTGAGATATTTAACATTTTCACTTCTTCGTTCTGGTGTCGAGGCATTGAGTTTCGCCACTGCCAATGCCACTGCCGCCAAGACGCAATGTCTCCGGAATCAGCAGAAAGTGGGAACGGAGTGTCTTAACACTAGTTCCCTCCCTCTCTAAACTAATTAAGTAGTTAGATCTAGCCTACCTACCAGAAAGATATTATATAGTACTCCCCGCTCTGTATATTTCTTTATTATTTTGTGCAGCTAAGGTACAATATTATGTTATATAATGTATTATATTTATTTTTAATGACAATTTATTTTACAGAAGAAAGAAAAATAAATCTAAAAACGGTTTTTAGTAATTAACAAAATAAAAGATAAAGAAGATATAGTTTGTATAGTTCGATTATGACTTCCATTACCGCATTCCAATGTAAAAAATAACATTTATACAGTTCGCAAAAAAAATATTTAAACGTTATAAATTTATTTCAAACTACAAAATAAATATTTGTAGCGCTCGTTCCGTTTCGGTTCCTGCTTGTCTGTTGACTCTACAATAACTCTATCGTTTGAAAGTTTGTAAAACATTTGAAGTATCTAAGTTTACTTACATTTCATATTTTAATTGACATTATGTATTACAAATATTTATATCTTAAATTTATATATAACACAGCTGTATATATAACATAGTTAAAGATGGTTTTAACTGTATTATATATAAAGTGCTCGGAGTTAAAACTTATATGAATCTAAACCCCATTGGTTCTCTAGTAACCTCTGAAGAGTTTCACTAATCAGGCCATGGCTCATCATCATCAGCAGAACAGCTCGATGAAATAATACCATAGGAATGGGATTTGCAAAAAAACTTAATATCAAGGACTTTCGTTCCTCGTTTTTCGATAAATTACTGCTTTAATAATAGGAGAGTGCGATGAAATGGCATACCCAATTAAGTTCTGGAGTACAAAGATTGAAGAAGTATGTTTCATAACTTTATATAGAGAACATTGTGTGTTATATATTTATTTATGTTATGTAATATGCGTAATAAGTTATATTTTTGCAAGAATATAATATATACATACTAGTATATTATAACAATAAAATCTAGTACAGGTCAGTATTAAAATCCACATATGTATAGTTAAAGCTTATGTTGTTACCAATTTGTTTGCATAAAACATTATGAATAAAATGTGGGTCAATCTGAGATTAACAATAACTAAACTGAACGTTTGAACAAGTATTTTTTAGACGTTTGTGTATGTATGGATCAACTTGGATGTCGTTTACTTTATACTTTTACTCATATACAGGTATAAGTAAAACTAAGTTAGATTTAGACACACATAGTTAGATATATGAAAATATATAGGCAAATTGTAGGTTGTATCATATAACAACCTACAATTTTTTTGAGTATGAAAAAATAAATAGGATTACGTTATTCAACAGAAAAGTCAGAAGTTATTTTTATTAATTATAGATTTTTGTAGCTTTTAAGTTCACCAAAAAACCTAGTGCTAAGAAGACCTACTCTTAGAATGGAATATGGGGAATTACATACTCCATTTGAAGCATATAATGGCTCGAGTACTCGATATGAAATGGAGAACGGAATGTCTTAACTCTTAACCACTGACGTATGTAGATAAAATTAATCAGAAACGATCTAATTCGACTTACAAGACATCAAAATGTATGAAAACAAAGCCAGTATAATTCACCAGAGAAAACACGAAAAAAAAAATAGAATTTTGTCTTTGTGAATCGCACTCTATTTATGTAATAGGAGACATTCAAAATACGTACGTCAGTGGCATTGACACGAAATAACACGTCAGTGGTTAAGGGTTAATCCTCTGCCCTCTGCTATATAGCGGGGATGCAGCGTGAAGCTAAACAAGTGCAAGTCGGACCCGGCCACCGAGGGTTCCGTACAAAAAATGGAGGTTTTTTTAAAAAAAATTAGTTAGCTTACCCAGAGCCGTTTGAACAAAATTCGCGAACCCTAAAAATAAAATGAAATAATATTGCTAGTATTTTTTCATTATGATGGAAACTAATCTGAGTTTGTAATTGTGATTTTCTATTTATTTTTCATGGCATGCTGCAGTGCGACTGCACTCGACCGGTAATCAAACACTCGGTATCTATACAATTCATAAGTTATCAATCCATTATCGCATCCTGTATGTTTATTGTGATGACAAATCTAAAATATATATATATTTTTTTTGTAAATTTATATTGTTTGACAATGAACGCTTTTTTTATAATGTCATTCGAAATTCGTTATAAAAATAAGCTTTTATAAATGACAACGCCACTTTTGCCTATCTAGTTTTCAGGAAATTAAAATTATTTGAAAATATTTTTTCAAATAATTTACTTTTTCAAATAATAACAATTAGTCGTATATTTTTATAGAACAGAGTAAATTAAATTAATAAAAAAAAGTTACAAAATTACATAAACAATAATATACTTCTTATGATTTATTCATAAGAGCGCTTTCCAAAATTCTGAAGTTTAATTTACAAGGGTTTTATACGATCCGTCGGCTCTCATTAATACTGCGCCGTTTGGAATTACCAATGACAATGACAAAGAAACTGTCAAATCAAAAGCGTAATAGGAAACATTTAAAGACATTCAATCGTCCAGCAATTGAGGCCAGTCGTGGCGCAGGAGCACAAAGTGACTGTAAACGCAACTGATGGTGGGTACGATTTCCGTTTGAGGAAGTAAAATATTTAATATTTCCATTTTCTTCGTGTCAAAGCGCGGCGTTGAGTTCCGCTACTCAACAGAATTTGCTGGAAAATGGGGAAAGAAGTGCTTTGACACTATTTTTTGGTTTCCTCTGCGTGACACTTCAAAAAATCGTCTATCGATGAATTAAATGATTAAAAACTATTAAACTCTGATAGCAATTTAGTTCATGTAATAACCCTGTAATCACGAAGAAACTAAAATATGTCTCTCCTTGAAACAAATCAACTTTAATTATGTTTTAAGTACTCCTTTATTGCGGCAAGGCCGAGTTTATGTATTAGATATTAGTTTTATATCATTATTAAAGTTGTATTGTAGACTTATTAAGTGATAAAACTTAAAAGGTAGGCCAAAAAAAAATAAAAAAATAACCACACACCCAATACTTTATGAAGTGAATAAAAACTGAAGAAATAGAGGTACATGAAAATGAGTAACGATAAAAAAACATATTCTTTATTCATTTAATCAGTGGCAACGGAACATGAAACAATCTACTTTACAGGAATATTAGAGCTTCGACGACCATATTAAAATAAGCTCAACAAAGAGAAAATGCTTGCTTTGCCGTTAGTCGCTTTGGAATTCTTATTGATCGACATCGCTTAGACCAGATTGTTAGGATTACATGGTGTAATACAAAATAATAACCCAAGTACAGCAATCGACACCTCATCCGTTACAAACAGGTAAACAGAAAAGGTTTTTTATTATTGTGCTTATTATGTTGACCTCAGGTAAATATATTATTATGTCATCACACTGTACCCCGAATTTTACGAGATTTTATGTGTAGAGTGGTGGATTTTAACGCCGAGCTTTTGCCTTGTTCTCAGATAGGAATGAAAATAAATAATATTTCATTGCTCCGAGCGGGAATCGTACCCATAACCGTCGCGTTTACGCTTGTGCCCTTTCGCCATACCCACCTAAGGTTTGGATAAAATAATAACGAAATAAAATAATAACGTAATAGAAAACCTGAAAGTGCGTTTAATTACAAGCCCTGTATGGGTTCGTAATTAAACATCTCCCTTTGAACTTTATGTCGACTTAACGGGAAATATTTACAAATATTTATATAATTTTGGGTTTTATATATTATAATACATTTATATTTATTAATACATTAATTTTATATATTATAATACATGTAAAGAATATGGAAATCAGCTTCACGCTGCATCCCGCACACAGCAGGGTAAGCAGAAGTTACTTAGTGTTAAGACACTCCGTTCCCAATTTTCCACATAACTCTGAAGGCATTGCGTGTTGAGTAGCGAAACTCAACGCCGCTCTTGCCTCGAAAACGAAAGAGCGAATAAATGAAAATATGAATTTAAATACATATTTCATTCCCACGATTGGGGATCGAACCCACAACCGTCACGTTACATTCACACCCTTGTGCCGCTGCGACACGACGGCCTCAAGTGCTTCTTAATATGAAGGATGAAATGTGTAATACACTTTATAACCTTATAAAATTTACGGCCTACTTATTTGCAAGTACTTGATTATTTATTAATATTATGGCATACATTCAAGATTAACCATATTATCACAAGACAGGCCAAGTTAAATCTTTCTCGGAGGTCCGTATTGAAAGCTCGAGACG
>JBAIZZ010000117.1:130354-297929 GCA_037355905.1 Heliconius aoede | reverse complement strand
GGCCAAGTTAAATCTTTCTCGGAGGTCCGTATTGAAAGCTCGAGACGGCTGTCAATATAATTGAAAAAAAAAGGCATTTACGATGAAAAGACTCGTTAACCCTCAGACGGAGGTTTATCGTCATGTTCTATCGTAATGAGACAGAGGCAACAAGTACACGAGGAGAGTGACCATGTGCATCGTGAGTGCTTTAAATTAAGATACGAACATCTTTTTGTATTGTATTCTTGTAGAATGTAAGAAAATGTAAGAAGCTCTAGGGTGGCTACACCCTAATGCCACACAGTCCTCGACACGATACGATATCTTGACTGAGAGAATATCGGTGAGAGATGCTTAAATCACAATCATAAACGACATTATTTTAGAGTTTTTACAGTTCAATTAAATATTTGAATCTGAATACTGTTGTTTTGAACCATTTACGCATTGTTTTGGATGTTAAATTTCCAACCAGTCAGGTCAGTTCCTTCATTTAATATAAATTACATCTTGAATTTGTATTTCTTAATACTGTGCTGTATTTTATTAGATAAGTTATTTCATTTATATCCACAGCTATAGCGGCTGCCATCTTGGATTGATAATATTGTAGATTAAATATATATAGTATTGTCGTCAGAACCAAAGGACGTATTGTTACGTTAAACATAACTTTGAAGCTTCAGAACGAAAGAAAATATACTAGTTAGATATAATGGTTTATAATAAAAGATTGTATATTTTATTTAGAACATAAAAAATAAAACTAATTTCATACAACACAAATTTTATCCTAAACTCGAAAAGAAAATAAAAACCGTCGTGACGCAGCCGCACAAGGTTGTGAGTGTAACGCGACGGATGTGGGTTCGATCCCAACTCGAGGGAGTGAAATATATATTTCCATTTCTTCGCTCTGGTGTCGAAGGCAAAGCGCGACGTCGAGTTCCGCCACTGAACACGTAATGCCTCTAGAATTCGGCAGAAAGTGAGATGCTCCCTCTGCCTATCCTGCTGTATGCGGGATACAGCGTGAAACTGATTTTAATTTGAAAAGAAAATAAAAAAAAGAAACAATATTGTTTCTACTATGAAAACACAATTTGCGCAAGTTAGATATTCCTTTGTTCCATTTTAAGTTAAAATGATGTTAACCTCCTTACTTAATTGGGTTATAAAATAAAATATAGACGAGAAGTGTAATTCAAGATATAAAATCTTCATTTACATTTCGTTGATATAGTACAGAATTATTAACTATTTATATACATTCTTCTGTAAAAGTTGCGAATTTAAATACAAAAACAGGATCTGTTATTTGAGTATTTACTATTTTATTTTGGTTTGTCTATAACTTAAACGAAAATCGTTTATTATATTATAATTTATTAAAAAATTCTAATATATATTTTTTGTCATTTGTTTATCTCTACATATAGAAAGCCACGGCCTTGATTCCATCTTCATCAAACACGCTTCAATGTATGATGTCTCTTTTATCGCTATAACTAGCCAAATATAGTTGTTTAAAGTATAATAATAAAAATAACATATCGGAAATATTTCAATCTATGCTTTTTCGTATTTATAAAATATACTCGATATATATGAATAGATATATATAAAAATTAACTTTCAACGGAGAAATCTAAAACTCGAATCATTGTAGATACCAGTAATTGACTCCACATCCGCCAATTACGCCAACATAATATTTGAAAATGAATAATAATATTTCCTGCGTAATTTGCGGTTATCTTTGTAATTTATCTGTAATTCGCATGACTTTGTATAACTTAGTAAGTTTGTAAATTTATTTCATAAAAAAGTTTTTTTTTGTACCATTACAGTTTTACAAGCTGTTTATATTTTATATACGTAAATTTAACATAAATTCCATGCAAGGAATGCTTTTTTTATTAACATTAGTCGTAAAATAATTTTAGTGTTATTAACAACTCGACAATTTTTTACATACATACATACTTTTTATTATTTGCAAGTTTTACGAGGCTAATATTTAGCTTGACGTCTGGCGGTGAAAAACAGACAAGTCAAATTTATAGCGTGACATTTATCTTCAGTTAACACTGAAATCGGCACCCATATAGATCTACGATTCTAATGTCGGTGAAGTCGAGAACGACGCAATAGTTAATACAATTTTTTTTAATAAGTCGCTTTATTTTCAGTTTAACATTTAAAGACGACAAAGAGTATATATATATAGACAAAGACGACAAATAGTATATATATAATTGCTAAATATCGGATTTTTCTGTAATCGAGTATGTAATTAGTTTCACGCTATATCTACCGCGTAGAGACTCTAGTGCCATAACACCCTTGAGTTGCGGAATTTATCACCGCTTTGCAGGACAGTACTGTTTTATTAAAATATATACAAAAAATCGTGTCAACCACACATCAATTTTAAGTTCGATACAAGTATTGCTCTTCCAGAAGAACTTTTTCACATTAAACATACAAAATTTATGATTTAAGCAAATTGCCATAAAGCTGTAAGCGATGAATCGAAAGCTCCAATAAATTTCCCCTCGTTACGTCGTTTCAATTAAAGTGCACGTTTATTTTTGACTATTTTGATATTTTGTTCATCTTTACTGCAGAAAAATGTCCTTTATTTGTCGAACAATCGGGTTATGTTTCAGATATATATGCTGAAATAACCTTATTCAAATTTCTAATTTATATACTTTACTGTTTTATAGAAGATATATCTTATCTAATAAAAATCAAATACATTTTTTTTAAGAAAGTTTAAGCAACAACCAACAAAACAGTGGTATTATTAACTTAAAAGATAATAGATTCCCAGATTCCCTCTGCCTTTAACTCGCTACGTGCGGGATAATGCGTGAAACTAAAAAAAGGACATAGTAATAACTACTAGAAAATGTATATTTAAAATAAGAACAGATACTACGAACAATTGTTTTTTCACATAAAGAGTTGTGATTTACATGTAATTACATGTGCGATTACCAACGTGTCACTGCACAATTAAGGTATAAGGAAGCCCTGCTTAGATATATTTTTTAAATCAGGTTAATCTAATTTTATCTAGATTATTAGTTCCTTCTAGTACTTAAACTGGGCTTAGATATACAATGTAATTATCTGGTTATACAATCCGAAATTTTTTAATTGCCTTTTCTTTTACTTCAATACATGTAAATTTTCACTTGTATATAGTTACTATTAGTTATTTGATATGGTAAGACGTTCGATTCAGTAAGCCCACACAATGTCAATAAATATGAAAAAAAATTTAAAATTTCTGCATATTTCCATAATATTTACTTTAAGCGATAGTACCTCAATCTTCTTTATTTATTTATACGGGGAACCGATGGGTCATATCTGATTACGGCCATCATTTTTGTTATTGGGTGGATTTTTATCGGTGTATTTTCCTTTTTGCTGAGCAAATACAATAATACCGTACAATATATGATAGCTGAATGTAAAGTAAACGCTCATTTCTTTTGTATAAATAGTAAACAATCAACCAATGATCTCCGACATATTGTATATTTTTGGTATTTCATACCTCAAAAAAAAATTTGGTATGAGGTGAAAACACAAGTACAAAATAAAAATGAAAAAATCCGAAAAGTAAATACTAAAAAAAAATTGATTACAATCTTGTATTTAGCGTTCATTACATGATTCTTTAACATACATTGCTATACAGATAATTACTAAGTGTACTCTGGCCGCGCAAGTCTTGATAAATTAAAAAAATAGTACGTCATAAGCTATATCTAATGTGTGGTTTTATAGGAACTTCCTTAAGCACTACATATATTAATTTCAACACTAGCTAAAGATAAACCAGTGACAGAAGTTTACAAGTAGTAGAAACATTAATTCGATTCGACTTCAGAAGTTCCAGAAACTAACACGAGTAATCAAACGTCTCTATATCAACAATTGGCAAATATATAGATTTTAACTGCACGTAGAATTGTAAATAATTTTCTGCAAGAAATGGTAATTCATGTCTTAGATTTCTAAGCTACTATAGAACTATAGAAAAAAAACTATAACTATCTACAACTATAGATGGCCAATACCCACATTGTGTAACACTATATGACCGGATGATTATTTAGAATCTAGAGCAATGTAACTTAAAAAATCAATAAAATCTATGTAAAATATTTTTTTTCGATTTTCATACAGGAGAATATTTAAACTATTTGCATTTCTTCTGTTTGGTAAAACAAAAAGAAGTGTTGAGTTCTGTAAACAATATTTCAAATTTTAGCAAGAGTAAAAGAAGTGTCTTAACACTATTTTCCTTTTGCCTTCGCTATGGAACAAAAGTAAATAAAAAATATGAAACAGAGAAAACTTCCCGTTTATCTTAAATATTTCTAGCACAAGTGCGTAGCATCACATATGATTTACTTCTGCTTCTGATTTACTCGCTGTAGCCGCAGTAGTTCCGAACCTATAAATTTTCATTTACTGATTGTACAGGACAGGAATGAACAAACATGCGCCAACTTATTCAATTCCGCGCCGCGCAGATGCTAGGCGAGGTGTAATGTAATATATTTCACTCTAAGATAAACAAATATTTAGATTAATAGTTTCTGTATATTTCGAGAAAATATATGGTTATATATTACATATATTAGCTTCTGCTGAGACGAAGTTTCTCTTTTAGTAGAAGTCGAGGAATATTTACTGGACGCAGTCCGCTTGCTGCGTGAAGATGATTTTAATCTTAGAATTATTAAGTGACTCCCTTTATTGTGGTCAATTACAAATGTCACTTAAATAGGCAGCCAGCGGAGCAGTACGGCGCCATGGATGACTTCTAAATTTAGAGAAATAACTCTAAACGTATAGTTACAATTTAAGTTACATTTTATAAAGTTATTTTTTTAGCTTGAAATAGTTCATGCCAGGCACTGGCAGGTGTGGGAACCTAAAAAAAAATAATAATAATCAGATTCATACTGTATCCCGCTCTCCCCTTTCCGCCGCTTTCTGAAGGCATTGCGTGTTGAGTGGAGAAGCTCAACGACGTACTTTAGCCTCGACACCAGAGCGAAGATATGAAAATTTTACATATTTCATTTCATCGAATAGGAATCGAACCCACACTGATTGCAACCAAGTTAAGTATTTTTTTTGATGTTATCTAAACTCAAACGCATTCTCTTGCACGGGTCGCGACATTACAGATCCAAATAGAGATAGCGTTTCTACGAGATACTTAAAATTTCATGACTTTTAAACGACATGCACAAAAGGTAGACACTTGTACTCGTACATCAATCATTGTGTAATGACTGTTGTATGCTTCTAATGAATTTGAGATTACAATTTTTATTGTTTTCATGAATTCAGATTGTGTAGAATAGGAGACTATAGTGATGCATTTCTCCTCTCAAACGTAGCCTCACGATATCATGTATTATAATTAACGTACCACTCAACACGCAAAGCCTTCGGAAATCGGCAGACAGTGAAGAATGAAGTGTCTTAACACTAGTTTCCCTCTGCCTACCCTGCTGTGTGCGGGATACAGCGTGAATTCGAAATTATTTCGAATAATATGCCAAGAAGAAAAAACCTCAAGAGTCCACAAAATTAATGAAGTTATGAAATTTATTTATGAAAAATCAGGGCACGCTTGAGAAAATTTTAAAGACATTCGATTTAAAAGTGGGATAAGAGTCAACCGCTTACAGATAACCCGATAAGCAAAATTAAGTAATATGAGCTCGTGGTAGCGTTGGGACACAAGTATGTGATAAACGCGACGGTTCTGGGTTCGATTCCCACTGAAATTGCCACGAAATTAATTATTACTTAAAATCAAACTTAATATTTTATAAATTTATAACATTTTTAATGTGTTATTTTACACTTAGGTAAGAAAAATATTTATTTAGAAAACGTATAAAAGTTTGAGCGTAGTGGGATTCAAACCCGCGCCTTTTGGAAGTCGTCCAAGAATAAGGCATTATTTTTTGAGAGCTTAACGCCGCCTTTTCCTTTTTTACCAGAGCGAGGAAATGAAAATATTAATAAATAATAATTAATTGCCCCGAATGGGAATGGAACCCACAACCGTCGCGTTTACAGTCACACGACCACTATGTTATCTATGTAAATTGAACAATACCTTCGTTCTCATCTATTGAATTTCAATAACCAAATAAAGAATAAACATAACTAGCTTTTATAATGTCAAAGTTAACGAAGATTCCATAAAAGGTGAACTTTAAAGTCATGATGATAAAATCTTTTAACATTTAGGAGACATTAGTGTACCAAATAAAAAAAAAATTGCTCTCACTTTTTGTTTTGTAATATTATAATCCAATTTATGTAATTTATTATTTTATTTTTTTTAGTATCATTTTGTATCCCGCATATAGCAGAGTAGATAGAGGGAACCTAATGTTAATACTTTCCAAATTCTGGAGGCATTGTGGGTTAAGTCGCGGAGTCTTTTAAAACTTTGCTTAAACAAAAAAAAAATAATTTAAGAAACACCTGGAATATAAAAAATCTGTAAATAATGTATAAAACTATTACCACTTAGTATTTACAATATAGGTGCAAAATTTGTAATCTATATAAAAATATATAAAGGCACTATAATATTAAGAACCAGTCATTATAGCCTTGTTGTAATGTCACAATGTACGAGTTATACCTTTATGAATTATACCTTTGTAAACGTGATTGTGAACGCGATGGTCGTTGGTTCAATCCTCGTCACTGCAAACATAAAATCTCTAAATAAAGGACGGGGTGTATCATCATGGAGTTCTGGCTGTCTGCCTTTGATAAAAAAGAAAAATACTTGTAAAAAATCGTAACTTGACATTGTTATTTATGTAAAAACTTATTTCACAATCAATCCCCAGACAATATATATTTTGAAAAGAAAAGCAAAAAAAAACGATACCTTTTAAGTATATTCTAAGTTAAAATATTTATACATGCTCAAAGAGCTTCCAATGTGCTTATATAAAAATAATATCTACTTAATTTTGAAATACAATCCACGCCTTTATGGAGCTATTCTAAGAATGTGTTAAGATAACTTATCAAAAGAATACTTAATACAAGGTTATTTAAAAAAAAGCATTTACGTGAGACGATATAATTATTTACAACATATTGTTAAACTCGTAAATAGTGTTTTTACAGAACCCCATAACGTTTATGGGCCTTGGTCGACCTTACATTCTCCTAATGTGAGCGCGAATAACAATTACCGACGGGCCCGAGTGCCGGCATCATTTTATTTTTAGCGGCCGTTATACAAAGTAAGAATTAAGCTTGCTCGGAGATCTTGAGAAAAAACATTTTCAAATTCGATTTTCTGTTGCTTCAGTCTTTTAGAGAAACGTTTTTGAGAGTATCAAGAGTTTATTTATAATATTTTAGGTAGATTGGATGTCTATTTAAGTATAGTATTTTTTTTTTATTTAATTCAAAGATGGGAATAGATTTACTTTTTCTTCTTCTAGCTTGTTGAAATTATTTTAGATTTGGAAAAAATATATTATAAATGTAATCTTTTCTTGCATTAAGCATAGCGAGCAAAGGTAGGTGATCAGCAAATCATAAAATTAATATGTATGTATAATATGTACATATGTACATACAGTTATAAATTTTATCATATTTTAAAGTAGATTGTAAACCATGAACAAAAATCAAGGTAATACAGCCATTCAAATTTGTAATATCGTAGTACGCAAAACGCGACGATATGTATAATATCGTTGAACTAGATCAAACGCTACGTCAAGTAAGTCTACTTCCATGTTTGAGGAACGCATAAAGTAAAAAATGAGGAAAAAAAGGGGAAATGTTACACGATAGAAGCATGAAATATAAGTTAATAAGGGTTTCCCTTAAAATACTGTCTTCGCTTACAAAAAAAATTCCATTGACATAGTATGCCTATGTGCTCTAGATAGTGTGTCAGCTTATAATTTAATATATTATATCTAATGTTTACATTAAAAAAATAGAAAAGTAAACACAAATAATAATAGACATTGAACATTAAAAGTCAAGGGAACTTTAGGATATTATATATTACATTTAAGACATTATAGTAACGGATTTTTTTCTGCAGCCACACATAAATTACGTTTATAAAAATTACAATATGTAATATATATGTATAGTCCGCGGGGTCTACGCCGAGCTTTACATTTGTGTAAGTGTTCATACACAGTGCAGATGTAATGTGACTTACTGGACGTATATTTTGCGATGAAAGCTTTTCTCGAATTTTAAGGTGAGGTTTTATGTTGAGGCCAGTCGTAATGCAAATGCGTCTGGTATCGAGGCTTAGGACGAAATAACGGAGTGTCTTAACACTAGGATCCCACTGCATACATTATGAGTACCACAATCTATCACAATAAGTATAAAAGTAGCATACAAAATTATATGAATTATTCTTCCTTTTATGATGGCATCGCGCAATAAACCCAATGCTCATCCTTTGACACCATAATAAATTAACGTTTTATACTCGAATACTTTAGAATAGATTTGCATATAAAATTGGATTCGGCTAGCTAAAGTGGTTACTATAGCTGTTTCCATTTTATATAGCATTAATTCATGATTTATTTAGATATATTCGACTTTTCGACTATTCGACTATTATATTAGATATATATTATATATTAAGTAAATAATATTTTATTAGCTTTATATTGTAATAAATTGTATATTGTGAAACCAAAAACCATAAATGTTTTTCATAAATAAATTTGTAAATTTTTTTTGAGAGCAATTTATAATGAGCACATTTTTAGGGTTCCGTACCTCGAAAGGTAAAAACGGAACCCTTATAGAATAATTTTGTTATCTCAACACCTGTAGGGTACCTCTCATGTACCTACGTTTATGACATTTGGGAAGACAACAAATAAAAGTAAAAATCCGGAGTGTAAGAATTTATAAGTATTTAATAGAAAAAACAAATATAAACTTATATAAGTTAGTAGTAGGTCAGTACACATATAATCCTAAAATTGGTACAGAGCCCTCGGTAAGCAAGTCCGACTCCCCCTTAACCAGTGGCACGGTGTATATCTCACCTAGCAGAGGAACCTGGGCACCTCATATTAATACATCAATTTGCATTAAAGCAATTCTGTTTCCCACTTTCCGCCGAATTCTGAAGGCATTACGTGTTGAGTGGCGAAACTCAACACCGCGCTTTGAAAGTGGGACGGAAGTGTCGTAACGGGAACAGAGTGTCTTCACACTAGGTTCTCAGGACCCCTTTTACCTATCTACCTTGCTATGTGCGGGATATAGCATTAAGCCAAAAAATAAATAATGATTGAACATAAATTTTAACTTAACAGTTACTCTATAATTACAAAGGAATCTTAACTGCTCACTTCAAAGCCTCAATGAAACTTTAATCTCGATAGATTACATCTAACTAAAGGTTAATCCAAATAAGATAGTTTCAAAACAAAGTGTTTGTATTCACAATCTTTAACTCCTTGATAAAGATGTAGGTTAAAGATCTATCGCCATCTTATCTAATCTACGCTCATCAAGAGAAAATTATTTAGATTGATACTAACAATACTTATTTATGTATTTTATATAGTCTTTTTTTGTAGTTAGATACTTTTTTTGTGTCAGTTTCACGCTGTATCCCGTTCGCACGCGGAGTAGACAGAGGGAAGATAGTGTTAAGACAATCCCCACTTTCCGCCGAAGTTTTGGCGGAACTTAACAACGTATAGAAATGAAAATATTATCAAATAACCTCACAATCGTCGTATTAACCTTCACATGTACTAAGGTAGATTTTGTATTACTTTTTGTACGCAATATTATTTATTTATTTATTGTACGGAATTCTAAAAAATAGACGATTGTCTGTCGAAGCTTTTGTATGCCAGGTCGAAATTTTGGAGACTATGAAAGCCTTAAAAATGTCCGTCGTGTACGTTAATGAGTAGAAAAAACAGAACAAATAATTGCTTTCAGAAGCTACCGTAACTCAATTATGAGAGTTATATATAAGAATTTGAAGAATACATATATATTTTTCACGTGTTTTCATAACGAACGCTAATGAAAAATATACGATAATGAGAGTGAATGTGTCCATGCCTCGTTACGAGGGTAAGGAAATGAAGTCGAGTGCTAATCGAACCCACAACCAATCGCGATTGCAGTCGCAAGCTCATGCCACTGCGCCATGGCGATCTCCACTTCCACTTTTATGTAGATTTTTAAATTTGTCACTGTATTCAAGTGTCATTTCTCCGCTCCACTCGCGTCAAAGCGTGACGTTGAGTTTTGCTATCAAACACGCATTGTGTCGAATTTGGGTGGAAAACCGTAGCTATTTAGTATCCGGGCAATTATTAAAGATAATCAAAAGTAATATAATTATATATTAGATTGGTTACTTTATTAATTTAATAACTCTATCAACGTTATAGTGGTTTTCCGACGTCAAAAAGTGACGTGTCCCGTGTGACTTGGCGTAATTAAAATTATTCGATTAAACCTACTTTTAATTTAATAAATATGTGACTAATGGCGATGTGCACACAAATCCCTCGAGGGATTTTGCTTGTATATACATTAGAAAGAGGGTTACGTCACTAACAGAGTGTCGTATATATAATAAGAAGTGGTCGGTCTCTGTATAATTTTTTGGGTTACTTTTCAGTATAATATAGTAATAATTATACATAAATGTAGGTACATATAGTTACTAACATGTGTAATTTTGCTGAAACAAGAAAATAAAAAGAAATACATACAAAATATGAAAAATAACTTTGAATATTTATCCTTTATAACAAAGATTTATCCTTTAAAATAATAATTTAAAACAAAGATTTTAATTAACCTTATTGGTTATATTCGAGGCATTGATAGGTGAGCGGCGGAACTCAACGCCGCGCTTTGTCTTGTTACTTTAGTGTAACGAAATGTAAATATTAATTATTTATTACCGCGAATAGGAATCGAATTCAAATTGTCTAATTCAGACTTACACACTGTACCACTGCGCCAATACGGCCTCACAAATAAAATATTTATAGTAATGTAAATAAAAGATAGCCCAGATTTTATTTTTCGCCATCCTGAGAACAATATACACTTTGGAGCGTCCCAGTTTATGACCATTGTTTTGGCAACCAGGTCGTGTGGAGACACCATCATTTAGGAATAGGTGCACTAGAGGCGGAGGCAAATGGACCAAAAGCAAGGCACACCTAATTTTTAAAATATTGCCTAAACTAAGGCTTTTAATTACTTTGTAAACCAGCCTTTGTAATACCAGCTTGTTTCCCTTTGACGCGAACTTCTTTAATTAGTCCTCGTATGTATGTAGATGTAACACAAAATATATGTAAATTGATTTTGTGTGTTCTAATATGCTGAAATCTAAGGAAATTAGTTCCGTGCGGCTACTCTTGAGGGGCGTCACGTCGCATGTCTTACCGGAAGTTGTATTAATATTATACTAAATAAATAAATAACAGAAGGCTGTATTCCTTTGGTTTTGTAATTCACATCACAAAGATATTTGTCTTTTTGTCTAAATGTAAAAGGTGAATGATAGAGTTTTATGTCTGTAGGCAGTTGACAAGAGAAGAATGACTAGATTTTTTGCTTTAACTGTTTCATTTTTTTCCAGCTTCACACCCATGTTCTTTTTTTTTTCAGCATTACGCTGTATCCCGCATATAGCAAGTAAACAGTGACAATACGCTCTCCACTATCTGCCAAATTTCCGAGGCATTGCGTGGCCCCTAAACCAGAGGAAAAGTTAGAATATTAAATATTAAATTTATTATTTCATAGAATATTCCTTGTTAGAGTTTATAATCGCACGCTTGTGTCTCTGCGCCACGACGACTGACCTTAAATTGAAACATTAACATCTATTTAGATCCATAATCATAATGTATTTAGTAATTCAGTCTTTATTGTATAATGACGCATAATAGATAGAATATATAACTATAAATAGAAAATATCGAAATAAATGTATAATATGTATAATATAAATGAATTAGGTATTTTCAAAAAATACGCATTAATAAAAAATTAAAAAAGTTAATTTTAATAATTAAAATAATTACTTAAAACAAAACTAAAGAAAATTGTTATAAAAATTTCGAAAACAAGCCCAAAGTTGCAAAAGTCAATTTCACAGTATCCAATAAGAATCAGCGAAAAACAAAAAGTAAAACGCTTAAACGATTAAATTCGGTAAAAGTAGGGTAGAAGAATTTCAAGCTTTATTTACTTTTGAGTTTCATTTCTTTGTAATTGTGTGTTATACCACCTTCACGCATTTTCTATCTATTCGCTAAGGACAAAGCAGGAAGATATATATATATATATATATATTCAAGAATCGCGTCTATGTCCTATATCTTAAAGGCCGGCAACGTACTTGTAGCTCCTCTGGTGATACACGGGCTCGTGGGCGGCGGTGATCACTTACTTCCCTCTTTCTTCTCCCTTTTTCATATAAAAAAACGTGAATGCTGTATCAAGCACTAAGGGTAAGGGTAAGCAGAGGGAACCTAGTGTCAAGATAGTCCATGCCGATTAAAACAATTCTGTTACCCCCTTTCCACCAACCTCCGGAGGCATTGCGTGTTGAGTGGCAGAATTCAACGCCGCGCTTATCATGTTGCCAGAGTGAAGAAATGAAAATATTAAATATTTTAATTCGATTCCTTGAGCGGGAATCGAAAACAAAACCTGTCGCATACAGTCGCACGCTTCTGCTTCTGCGCCACGACTGATCCCTTAATCTCGATAAAATATACAACTAAACTAAGAATGGCAAGACTATTTCAAACAATCTATTAACTTATTATTACATAAGAATTATATAAAAAGATTTCAAAGTACCGTTAGCTTGTATAAAACTAATAAACTATCGTGACAACAACTTTTAGGAAGTTTGTTTGCACGCAACACTGCTATTTCTATTTAGCAACATTTTTGTGCGAGTGATTTTTATAATTTATTTATTCACTATGTATGCCATTTAGAGCAGGCAGATGGAATCTAGTGTCAAGATACTCTGTTCCCCATTTACCGGCAATTTTCATTTTTTGAGGTGAAATTCAACGCCGCACAGAGACAATTCTTACCAGACGGAGAAAAGTTTCAAAAAAATCCATTCTCACGGTCAAACTCCGATGCGTCACTGCGCCACGACCGTCTCATAATATATGTATATAATTTATACAACAGTGTGAAATCAAGAATAACATACCTCGAAAAATTCAACGAAAAATAGGAAACGTAGTGTCTTAACACTAGGTTCCCTATGCCTATCCTGCTGTATGGAGGACAAAGCGTGAAGCTGATCTTTTATTATTTTCATCAAATTTAATTTACCCTATTGGTTTGCTCTCTAACTATACCTCGTTCAGCGTTCATAAAATTAGCTACAAATTTAATCGCGTAACCGCTCAAGCTAATCTAATATAGAAAAATCTTTGTAAAATGTTATTAATTATTATTTACTTGGGGTTTTTGAACTGACATAAAGCTTGTGTTATATTATAGTAAAGTGAAAAATTGTAATAAAGTTGTTGCGCTACTATAGTAAGAAGCTAGTAGTTTGATTCGATTAGAATATATATATAACATACAGTAAAAACAAAACTGTCTAAATTAGTTTTGCTTCTGAGACCAGTCGTGGCGCAGTGGCACAATTGTGCGACTGTACGAAGATACTTTGTGGGTTCAATTCTCACTCGAGGAAATGAAGCTTGTGTGTGCTGTGTGCGTTAAGTACCGCCACTGAATTAGAATTCAGCAGAAAGTCGAGAACAACAGTGTCTCAATATATAGGTGGGATACCCTGTTATGTACGGTATAGACAGTGAAGCAAAAAAAAAATGTGTTTCTTCTCAAGACAAATCTTCTCAAGCTTTCTTTCAAGATAAAGTCTTGTATGTTCTTGAAATAAAGATATTGTGTATTATAGAGATCTCTTTCCGTACATTGCTATATACAGAGTGCAGAAAGCTTTAAACACTACTGTTATAGATTTATACTAATTAAGATATTTCGTTCACTTCACATGTTTATGACGCAGTATGCCATTTACTATTTGAATTTTTAAAAAAGCTTGTAGAAATATAATAAAAAAACTTTTATTGCATGAAACATCAATAATAACCTCTTAAATTTAGTCTTCATTAGAAGTAATTAAATATGTTTATATACTCGTAAGTTAAGTATAGAATAACATTTTCACATAAACCAAATATGTTTATTATTCACAACGTATAATAAGTTCTATACGAGTGGAGGTTGAAGTTTAAAACAGTAATTAATAATCAAGAGTGCAAAGTTTTGTGAGGCTTTCAAAACGTATTCGTTTGACAAGTTGCGAAATCTCAAACATTCTAACTACATTAATAAGATCTGAAGAAATTTTAATCGTAAAACATTATGATCAATACTTACAAAGTAAAAATATGAGTAATTCACAAAAAGTCCTTTTATATTATTTATTAGATCACTATATTTCACTAGTACTATAGTTATTATATTATTACACTATTACTATATTTTTTTAATATACACGCAGTTGACAATAACGTATTTCAATGTGAAAGCTCGATAACAGCGTTACGTGCAGCTCTGTTCAAAGCTCTTTGTGGACTGAGCTTAAAGTATCCCGAACCGAGTCTTGCGCTTTACTTGTAACTTCCGACTTCAGTCTTCAAGTCCATCCCAAACTAACTATAGCTTGCTATTACCCTGTTCAAAACTAATAGTATCTCATTTTTATATTAGATGAAAGAAGCTTTTGGCCCAGCTGGAAAACTTTTACATAGGTTTCTCGATGACTTAACAGAATAGTGGTAAGCCGAGGACTTAAAGTAACCCTTTTCCTTACATAATAGAAAGAATAGTTAAGTCATTCTATACACACACATACTTATATCGTACTTGCCGACCGGAAGCGGCTTCGCCCGCTTAAATATGATGTTATATGTAAACATATCTAAAATAAACAAAATCTTTATATAAATTGTAGCCTTTATGTTATTCTATGTGTAAGCTCTAGATATCACATATATGTCTAGATTTCACAGATGCGGACGTAAGATCACATGTGTGGACATGTGACGTGACTATTTTAATAAGGCAAACTTATCTTATAATTATATATTATCATTTAATATAATATATTATCATTTAGTGTTAGTTTTATGTAAATCGATTTAAAAATAAAAAAAATATACTATTTTGAATTTTATTTTGATTGTTGTTCGACAAACTTCCTATAAATAACTGTCTTGTTTAATGTTTAATTGGTTGACATTTTATTTTTCAATATAGATATTGCATAGTATTAATTAAGTAGTTCAAGCGGGCGAAGCCTCGAACGGGTCGCTAGTTTGTAATATTAGTAGAATGTCCCATAATAAGTATGTACTTGTATATCTTTAAAAGCTCTTGATGTAAAGACAAATAGAAACTTAATGTAACATTATGTGTAATATGGTTATTACACTCTGTTATTTGTTCCCAAATGTATGGAGATGTTAGGTGCCTGAAGTCTTTAGTGTTATGTTCAGGTTCACGCAGTATACCACACGTAGTAGGGTAAGCAGAGAAATCCTAGTGTTAAGATTCTCCGCTTCCCATTTACCGTTGAATGCCTCCATAGGCATTGCGTATTGAGTGGCGGAAGTCAACGCACAACAGTTTTAATTTAACAAACGATAAAAAAATTTAATACATTATAATTTTCAGCTTTAAAACTACTGATAAAAGGCTAGTTTTATTAATAGTTTTGATACTTTTATTATCATATTATGAAAATTTTATTTTTAATATCTCAGATAATCTTCATGAATTTAAAATAAAACTCAAAATGTTACAGTATGACAAGATTTGACTATATCACAATCGAAATCACCAGTTAATTTACAATATGGGTTTCTGTTCCGAAATCCTTAAGCTCCCATGATTATGTTAATACGAGTTTTCCTTTACACATTCACTAATAGCTTTTTGTCGTGTCGGTCAAGCTTTCCGGTATTTTAAGCTATATTGTAATATAATTTTACTTACGTAAAAAATTGTCAAGTGAAATTTAGAGCTACAATTTTATACCGTGTGAACACAGAACTTGGCACTCATTTAGATTTTTAACAAATGAGCAAAATTTCATGCATGATGACTGGACGCTGTTACATGTCTCGACAAAATAGATTGCTGCTTGACAGAGCATAGGGTTAGAATACACTTATCAAATAATGTTAGAGTAATTTAGTTAAAATTTAAAAAAACTTTAAAATAACTAAAACTATTAATAATAATAATCGTTGTACTATGATGTCAAGTATGTATACACATTATGCGGCAGTAAATCTGAATATATCCATTGCATATGCTGCCAGCTCAAACGAAGTTTTTGGCTAATAAATCTCTCCACAAAGCTGCCTTTGAGTATAAACACGCTTTGTTATATATGACGCAATAATTATAATTAATATAATTAAATTGATGTTTTTTATTTTATTTCACGCTGTATCTCGCGTACCGCAGGGTCAACAATGAGAACCTAGTGTTTAGAGACCCCGTTCCCGGATCGAACCCACAACCGTTGTGAAACAGTCACAGCCCAGTTGTGCCCCTTAATTAATAATGCTTATAATAAATTTATTTATGCATTTGTATTCGCATATTTGTGCAAGGAGAATCCGTTCGCAAATTTTTGTCTATGTACTACATATTATGCCGTAAACAGACAGGAATCGACTATCTCGTATATCTTGAATAACAGTAACAAGAAAACAGTATAGAATACAAGATGTGAACGATGATAAAATAAAAGATATAATCGGTCAAGTGCGAGTCAGACACGTCCACTAAGTGTTCTGTGCAAATTTCAATATGTAGGTGTTGTTACTAAAAAAATCATAACTCCACTGTTATCATTACGCGGTGAATTTTATACAAAATACAGTAAAAGCTATTCATACATGTTCATATTTTTCGAATTTAGAAGCTAGATGTTTTCTGTGACACATGTGACCTAAGCGATTTAAAAATTTAATGTTGATTTCAGCATAATACGTTGACTTATTAAGACAGATTGACAACAATATAATTTTATAAAGTTTTGTGTTTTCCTTTTGAGGTACGAAACCGTAAAAAAGAATTCTTGCATGTTTAAATACCACCAAAGACGCCTCTTACATAGTAAAATATAAATTGTTCAATTATTTTCAAACGGCCGTAGCAAATTGTGTTAGTAATTACTGCCATAAATGACAGCAAAGGTGTCAGTGAAGGGCGTATCTAAGCGAGTTAGTGTACAAAATTGTAAAAACTGTTTGTGTAAACGGCCATGACAACTATAAAAAGAAGTTGAATATTCATTACCATCGATTATTGGAGACATTCAGAACGCAAATACCTCGAAAACTCGACAGAATAGGAACAGGGAAACAGAATGCCTTAATCCTAGGTTCCCTCTGCCTAACCTGATATATGTGGGACACAGCGTGAAGCTGAAAAAATAATACTTACATAATAGTAAACTTCTAGGGTAGGATAGGGTATTATATATTGATGTCGTCCTTTTTATATTGCGTGAAGAAATTTTGCGTACAATTCATGTTGACTGGTTGAGCTTAACGCCGTGTTTTGTCTACCGGAGCTTTTCTCGATATTCAAAGGTAAAGAATCTGTGAAGGAATTAATAAATTAAGTTTGAGCGTAAGAAGCATAATAAATTAGATCTAACGTTAAAATTATCCACGTCACTAACTTTAATATAGGCCAATCGTGGCGTAGGGACACGAGTAGAGTTAAACACTCAAAACGCGACTGGTTGTAGGTTGAATCCCACCCGGGGAAATTAACCCTACTACTAATTAACCTACTGTGTACGGAATATAGGGTGAAGCTGATTTATTTTATTTAAATTTGTATTTATAAGGTAATTTATATGTATATATCTTTAAAATTACATTATTTTCAAAACAAACCTATAATAATATTATATATTTCCTGACTACAACGCTAAAAGTCAGTTATTAACTCAACAAGGAGAACAAAAAACGTATGAAAGTGTCACAAAATTATAATAATTATTAATTGTAAAATATATAATATATTAAAATGTGGGTATCGCGCTTAAACAACGTAATAAACAGTGCAAGGTACCTTGTTCAAAGTCTGCCTTTGAAGGTTACAAAGAAAATTGTTAATAAATTATTTCAAATTTAATGATTCAAATCTACTTGTATTATTATTATAATCATAATTATTCTAATTTCGGAATTTTTTTAAATAGAATTTAATATTTACATTTTTGGACGGTCGTAAATATATGTTTTTACTTTTAAACAAGTTATAAAATATTAACATATTATGTTTAACATAAATATAATATGTCGGCGGCGGCATCGAGTTTCGACACTCAGCAATGCCACCAGATTTCGACGGAAAGTATGGAGCAGAGTGTCTTAACCCAACCCTGCTACATACGCGATATATGAAAACAAGATATTGTACAATATATATTATAGTATATTACGTCATAGACCTATTTACCTAGTTCGGAGTCAATCACGTAATTTTAAAAAAGATATTAACTAAATTTATATAAGGTAAATAAATGCGTCGTAATATATAATAGAACAGAAACTAAATACATGATTTTTTTTTAATTATAATATTTTCATTAGTCTTTGAATTTTTTTCACTAACATCAGTAAAATATAGAAAACTACGTATATTTTAACCCATCAAATGACATAAATATCTTATAAGTTTCCCGTCACGTAGACAGGTGTGTAAAGGTAATATATCTAGATATTAATATTCATAGCCGAGACGAGGGTGTCGAGTTTCTCCACTATTAAGTAATTGTATTTCTGAACTGGATAATTCAATAATTCTCTAGAGAAATCACTCGTGTTATTTATAATATATAATAAGCTCGGAACAACGGTTTAAGCTTTTGTAGAACTAAATAAATTATATGAAGTGCTTTCCATAGTGTGGAACATTCCACCTGCTTTATTCGCTGGAATCACTCTTGCGTTGCATTTGTAAACATTTTAATTACTGAACTTACTAGGCTGTTAGTAAGTAGCTTAATGTATATTTTTAGGGATCCGTACCTCAAACAGAAAAACGGAACTCGCATAGCATAACTTTGTTGTTTGATTAAGACCTTTTATATCGAGATTGAGTGGACGTATCGAACAGAAATTAATATATAATATTTAGCAATCAAAAGCAATTATCCAAGCAATAAAGAGCACAATTAAAAGATGTGGAATGGGTTTATGCATAATTTTCTGGACACCTTCATTAAATATCTACTAATATTAAATAAACACGCTTTAAATAACAATCACATATTATATATATAATAGGAATACAAAAAGACTCAGATTTAATTTTGCAAAAATGTACATCTACATATCTACACGGAAAATCTACAGCGTAATAAAACTAGCTTAACATTTGAGACTTTTCGTATTTCACAAAAAAAAAACAACGTAAATCTTTATAATATTTCACTTTAAGCCCGAGACTGATGTCGTGTGCCAAATAAAAGACTATGGAAAATAACGGTAGCGATTTTTTTTTTAATTTAGGTATCTTCCCTATGCAGCTGGGTAGGTAATAAGATAAGCTAGTGTCAAGGCACTCCGTTCTTTACAGTTAACTTTACAAGAAATTCGAGATATTTCAGGAGAGTTGGGATAACTAAATACTGTGCTTTTTTTTACTCCAATAAAACAAAGTAAAGAACTTCAGGTAAACTGACCCAAGATTGGCCGTTAATGATGATAAACGGATCTGATGATTATTTGGTTCCTTATACTCATAATAATTAATGAAATAACTGCCTGCACAGTAAGTCATTTAGTTGTTGTTTTTTTGCAGAATACTTGAAGAAAATCATTCAACAAAGGTTAAGATACAACGAGAGCCAAACGACAACAATATTATAAATTAAAATTAATACAATTTCTACTCTTTACATATCTCTGAATTGCGACAAATTAGTTATATTAAAGGATAAAAGATGTAAACGAGAAATGTCGGCCATTATCTCGGCTTGTGGTTCTAATATCGTTACTTCACGTTGAACGTGCGGACAAAATGTTATGTTTATCGAATTAGGGGCACAGCGCGACTCTGTTAACGCAATGGCGCTATCCCCCACTCGGTGAATTTTTTATCTATATTTCTTTAATCTTCTCTCTTTCTCTCATCTCTCTCTCTAAATGTAAAGACCATACAGAGTTTAAAAGTATTTATAATAAATTAACACCATGTTTTATTTAATTTTCCATAGTTAACGTTAGTTAGGTTTCATTTTAATTTCTGGATAACGAGATACTTAACACTACTGAAGTCGACAAACTTAAATTTGTGGACGTACACACTCATTTTGTATGAAATGAATTACAATTAAATGTATAAATTTTCCTTTTTTCATTTTTCCTTTATTTGTCGGTATCCTATAGGCTTTCATTTCATACAAAAAACAACAAAAACTATGCAAAATGGTTTTTTCATTTCGATTGCACTGACTTACTCGTAGAAGCTTGATTTTTTTCGAAAGGGACAATAGATCTGAATATTTAATATTAATTTCAAATGGATACAAACACGCGATCTCTAAATAAATGCTCTTGACAGACGGACGACGGACAAACGGACAACTAAGTGATCCTATAAGGGTTCTGTTTTTACTTTATCCAAACCTAGTTCCATTCCATTTCTCATCGCACAATGTCTCTGAAGCTGCTAAAGCTGTAGTTCTTGGAGTTGTTTGTACTTGTAGAAAATGGAGACAATTTGGCATTGAGAATGCCACTTAATGCCTACAAAAATTGGCGTAAAGTGGAAAACGGAAGTATTTTAATAGGAACGGAGTGAATGAACACTTGTTCCCAGATCCCTCTACCTATCATGCTATGCCCGACATGCAGTATAAAGCTAAAAAAATACAAGTCGAGTAGGATAAAAGACAAAGGATATTATAATATTTATAGACTCATTAAATTTATTGAATGTGGCGCGAGAGCTTCCAACCCGTGTCCATTGTCACCCTCATTACGGCTCGCAGCGTGACAGAATTACTAGCTGATTGACAGAAGCTAATAAAAATGACGGTTCACGTGAAAATTGCCTTTTTTTGTTTACATATATTTTGGCTGTTTTTCGATGGGACATCCATTTTTGTGCGCTTATTAGATGTGACTTATGAAATATGGCTGAAATTGGTGGTTTAAAAATGTAAATTAAATATTCATAACTAGATATCAAACATAACTGAAATAAAAATATTTTTCTCTTAGCATGACGCACACACTATATACAATGCATCAAAAAATTGGCACAATGTTGGAACTGTCTATTCAGACAGTTGAATTCAGACAATGAGACACACGGTCTTCCATTCGGGAAACAGAGTGTCTTACCACTAGATTCCCAAACTCTCTCTCTGCCTACATTTTCACCATTCAAAACAGCTCTGTAAGTAATCAGTGGTCAGTGGAGAACGAGGTCCCGTCGCTAATATTTGGGTGCGGAAGCCTAAAATTACAGGAATATTTACAGCATTTTTATATTCATAGCTTGCCTCGGCAACCTTATTTTGCTATCAAACATTTGCCAATTTACTGCGAAACCTATATAATAAAGAATATATATCCTTTCAAGATTGTATTACCATAATAATTATATTATCATGAGAATAGAAAACTAGGGTAACGGATTGTCTTAATACTAGGTTCTCTCTGTCTACTGTGCTATATGAGTGAAGCTAAAGAAAACATAGTCTTATGTTTTTTTATGATAACTTTTTATAAAAAATCGATCACGAATTAAAGATGTTCATCTGTTTCATCCCTTTAGAGTTAAAATTTGTCCAAATCCCTTCTTAGTGGGTGTCAAGATTAAGAAAATAAACATCTGTCCAAATTTCACGTTTCTATGCACAGGCTATGTGCGCTGTGCGTGCGTCTCACCTCAGTTAGTGAGAATTTATTTATTTGTATCTTTGTATGTATTTATATATCAATATTGTTCTCGTACTAACTTGGATGTTGCAAGGACATGAAACGGTTTTCTTATAGCCATGTTAAATTAGATAGTGTATTTTAGAATTCATTCATTTAAGACTATTGCAAAAAGCTTTTTCTTTATCAGTCTGTCCCTCTGTCAGGCCCATGTTGAGATCACGTAGACGTGAAATTAACAACAAATCTATGGCCACTAGGAGCAACAAAAAAAAATCAAGTGTCTATGTCAAATCAATCAAAAGACCGTTTCAATGCAACGTTTTTAATGCATTTTATATGAAATTCGCCGCATGATTTAACCTATAGGGGTACCTATCATTGTCCTACAGTTGCATCAAATTTGCACAAAGTGAGAACTTTTAATACAAATAAAGGAAAATGTCCACAAAAAGTGAAAATTTATAGATGTGATAAAAAAAATATCACAAACTTATATCGTAGTTTATTTCATACCAGACAATTTCAGGATTATAAAAGGACAAATTATAAATGGTGACTCACATTAGCTTGCGGTCATATTCAATCATTTTAAATGAGTAATAATTTTAGATTTTTTTTCTAATCAGAAAAATATAAGTTATATTTGAACCAGATAACAGCTGACAAAATAAAAACTCTTTACACCACAGCGGCTACCAATCGTTAATTCTACTCTGAAATCTCACTTCCAAGAAATCACCATTCGTTAAACATTATAATTTATAATTGAATATTTCCTTATATTTCGCTCTACAGTTTCTTTTTCTTTTTACCTTGCGGTAAACAAAGTCTGGGGGATTTTTTAATGATGTAGAAATAATGACAGTAATGAGCGCAAAGACGTTACATAATGATAATGATACTTTTAATGAAAGCGTCCACTTCTACTCAGTCGTCAAACGTGTTATACGTTTTAACCATTACATATTTATAAATAGAAATATTTTATTTATAGAATTTCCTATAAACTGAGGCAGATCGTGGCCCAAGCGACAATAAGTACACCAGATTGTGAAGTGAAATATTTAATATTTATATTTCCACACTGTGAAACTTAAAAAAAGAAAATCCTATAAATTATAAAAGGAAAATTTTACTGAAAATTAAGTGTGATTCTATACCCGAAACTTCGCGTGGTGTCAAACTTAAGTATGCATGTATTAGAAATTGATAAACTTATTCTGTGTATAACATTATTCTATTTTAAAATTATTTTATGAGCTTTGATAGTTCTATAGAATTATAAAAGTTTAACTTTACCATCTATTATCATTAAATTTAAAAATTTTAAAAAGTTAAGACTCAGGCGAGAAACTCAAAGTTGTAAAAAATAAACTTTAGACCTTCGAAGTATTTGAAGAAGTTTATCATCCTGCTTACACGGCAGAAACACGTAATGATGAAAATTAACCAAGGGAATCAACGTTGAAGACGAATCCAGTGAGGATAAAAATTATTTTTTATCTACTTTTGTATCAAAAAAAAATGAAATTGTACATTATTTTATATATGTCATTTTATATAACTTACAGAAAATTCGACAAAAAAGGAAACCTTCGACAAAATTAGGTACCGACTACAAAATAATCAAACTTACCACAGTTAAGTACAACGTTTAAGTAATTTTACGAAACACTAAATAAAATGACGCCTACTTCCTTTTTAGTTTTTATTGCGATTACAATTTTCTTCAGCCTTGGCAAGTTAATAAAGCTAGGTAGGTGAAACAAGGCCACAAGTTTCTTGGTAAAAGTTACCCGTGCAGTTAGTGGAGGGTAACGTAGACAAGGTAGAGACCACAACTACTTGTTAACTATTAGTTATTTCAGTTAATTAAATACTAGTAGTTAGATGACGTAAAATTGCTTTTGTTCTGGTACTATTCATTTTTTATGAAAACTTTTATCAAAAAAAAATCAGCTTCACGCTGTGTCCCGCACACAGCAACCCTGCTGTAGGCAGAAGGAACCTAGTGTTAAGACACTCCGTTCCCCGCTTTCTGCCGAATTCTGGAAACATTACGTGTTGAGTGACAGAACTCAACGCAGCGCTTTGCCTCGACATCAGAATGCAAGAAATGGAAATATGGTATAAACGGAAATAAATATTTCAGTTTCTCGAGTGGGTATCGAACCCACAACCGTCGCGTTACAGTTACACCTTGTGCCACTACGCCACGACGGCCGCCCACTTTCCACGACGGAAAACTTTTATACTATAATATAGCTTAAATATAGAGTATATTTGTACAAGAAATTAAACCAACTTATTTTAATATTTACTGTAGTAGTTAAATTGGTTTTTCTAGTTAAATATTAAGTAAGAAAATGAATAATTTTATTTTCTTAAGCTCAAGTTTATATAAATCTATATCCCGCAAACAGCAGTGTGGGCAGCCGGAACCTAGTCTTAAGACACTCCGTTCCTCATTTTTAGCCAATTTTATTGAAGAATTACGAGTTGAGTGGCAAAACTCAAGCCGGGCTCTGCGTCTTAGTACTAGAGTTAAGAAATGACAATATAAAAAAATAACAATTCATTCACCATGCCACGTTACAGGCACACATTTGTGCCACTGCGCCACTACGACAAGGGGTGAATATAATATTTGTCAAATGTCATCCAAATACTTTGTCTTGACAATATTTGTCTAGTAAATATTAATTGATTTGTACCTACTACCATTGCTAGAACTAAATGCACCTCCACGCTCGATGTCAAATACTCCTATATGACTGTGGCGTAGTACTGAACTAAACTCCAGATATTCATATGTAAATTTAGTTTGCGTCAGGAGTTGTCACGTCAGTACCAACATGCAGCAGTATTCTGCGAAATTACAAAGGATTTGGTCTTGTTCTCTATATGAGGGAGAGGTGGTTTTCTTAATAACTAATTATTGTACTTTCATCTATTTACTAAAAATAAGTATATTAGATATAAAAATAAAATGAAGATCGTA
This sequence comes from Heliconius aoede, assembly GCA_037355905.1. NCBI lineage: Eukaryota > Metazoa > Arthropoda > Insecta > Lepidoptera > Nymphalidae > Heliconius > Heliconius aoede. The sequence goes on along the minus strand of JBAIZZ010000117.1, from coordinate 272,879 downwards.
ATAACGCGTTATATATACTGTTTTCATTTCTTCGTTTCGATACCAAGACAGAACGAATAGAGCTCTGTCACTCAACACGAAATGCCTTGATGCAATCCGAAATGATTTTTCGACTAATTACATATATTTAGACAAATATTTATTAACCTATACTTATAATAAAATCGTAACGCATCGGTGTCTGTACTTGGATTTTTTTTAAGAAAAAACGTTTTCGGGGATCTTTATTAATCTAGTAGAATACAAAAAAATGATTTTTAAATCTTTGTCTAAATTTCCGCCTTCGCCTGTCAACAGGGAATGCCTCCTAATTTCTGTGAAGAGTGTGGAATGGAAATTTCTTAATTGTAACGGAGTGTCTTAACGTTAGATACTCATGTTTTCTCTGCATGCCTTGCTATGTTCGGAATACAGCGTGAAGCAAAAAAATTGATATGTAACACGCCCTTAATATACACTAAACCTAAGCTAAATATCTAAAAGTGAAAAATAATATATTTTACTAATAATTCATATAATATTAAAACCTTTATAACGACCACGAATAATATAAAAAGTCAGATACATTAATTTCTCTTTCTTTAATGCAGCAATCTGTTGTTCATTACCGTGTCATATAGCCAGGTGCGTCGCACAGAAACGGTATACGTTAATAAAATATGTTGGTTAAACTGACATCATTTAGAGGAGAAAACTGGTTAAGTGCGAGTTGGACTCCCCGCCGAGGGGTCTGTACTAATTTAAGGATAGGTCGACGGGATGGGTCTCGTAAAAGCTAAGAAATTTAAGTTAATATGCATAATGCACTTATTTTGTATATAATAAACTAGTAATTTTTCTATTGTTATATTTCTCTCTAAACTCTATTAAGCATTAATTTCAGGTGACGCGATCTCTAAGTAAATGATCTTGATAGACATAGACGGACAACAAAGTGAACTTATAAGTGTTCCATTTTTACCCTTGAGATTCGGAACCCTAAAACCTAAAATGTCTGTATCACCGTTTCAATAAATCAAAATCTCAACTTTGTATCATGCATATGTATTACGCGGTGATATTAAAATAGTAAAAATTAAAAGTCCGGCATTTGAATAGAGGTCGCTGCTGACGGTGTGTGGAAGTATAAAGTTATTATGGGTTCATGTCTTAGTGAGTGAAATTATGAAATATATAATACTTATTTTATTGTTAGTAATCGGAAGCGGTTAAAGTTTTTTTTTTTTAAAAAAAACACGATAAAAACACATATCGTCTTTAAATTATTCCAAAAGAGATTCTATGTAATTGCCATAAGTGATATATGACACCCAATGACGCAACGCGAAAATAAGAGCCCTTATCGGAAGGAACTTCGTGTGAACAATAGTTCACATAAGGGCTCTTGACTACAAGCATATGGCCCTATTTTTTCAGGAATTCTTCTCTCAACTTATCGAGGGGAAACGATTCCAGGGCTAAGTCTTCTGACCATGAAGGTCTTCTGAGCCTATAACTATAGGCGCGTCATTGTAGGCGGGCCGAGGCTCTGTAGATAAATCAAGGTATTGGAATGGCCCTATTTGGAACAATTCCACTGTATTTTTATAGTCTTTTTCCCCTACATCTACACGAGTTCGCTAACACTATATTACATTTGTCTATTTCAAATATTTTTCATGTCTATTTCATATATTCGGCAGTATGTCTGGAGTTATGAGTGTTTTTTATATGCAAGAGCATAATGTTCCGGTTCTCGTTTTCTTGTAAAGTTTGCCTAATGCCGTTAGGTTAGGTTAATGCCTTTTATCAGATCAGAAATAAAAAAGTTATGACAATATAAAACAATGTATGCGAAAATATTGCTACAAAATAATTGTTTTATGGATTCGCTGAAAGTTTAGTTGTATTGAATGTATGGACAGAGATTTTAAAATTGTAATTTTATTCGATTACCGTACTGCAGGAATGCGACGGTTGTGGGTTCGATCCCCAATCGGGTGAATTATTAATAGGTAGTTTTAATTTCTTCGCTCTGGTACCAAAGCTAAAGGCTGAGTTCCTCAACATGCAATGCCTTAAAATTAAGATTCTCTCTGCCTTCCCTACTGTATGCGTGTAGATGGCGTGAAATACAAGTGTCGAACACATATGTAAACAAGTGTTTACGTGTGTAACAGTCCTTAACTTGGAGTGGGACCAAGAATGTTAAATAAATGTAAATCTTAAACTGCCTCATCTTTATGTTAATTAAAAAATAAACACGCCGTATTTGTAATGGCACTTGACGTACATAAGTTTTCTTCCGTAATATGCTCTTGGAAATATTTACTGGTCTATACTCTTGAAGCATGGCTGATTTAAATAAAAAAAACATTCTTCTGATATAGTAGATACTAAAGAAGTGGTATTCTATTTTTAACTAACGTTTAGGGTTCCGTATATGAAAAGGAAATAATCGAACTCTAGTAAGACCACTTTGTTGTACGTCTGTCAAAAGAATTGATTTCAAGATCGCGTGGATGTATCGATCTGAAATTAATATTAAATATTCAAGTCTACTGTCCTTGGAGCAAAGAGCGATATACGAGTATCTTATAAGTAGAGTTAGTATCGATATCGATGTTGCTACATTTTGTATAAAATTCTCCGTGTAATGTAAAGTGAGACCTTGCAGTATAGTAAAATATCTGAAAAGAAATATATAAGTATTTTATAGAAAAAAATCATTCCAAATTTATGGATAAAATCGATAAATATATCGATTCTCTCTAATGAGGTATCATATGGATGGACATTTAAATATCAATAAATACACAAACATATTTATCTAATACTACCGACATTTTATAACGCCGCCGTGACGCAGCAGAGGCGTGTAAAGCGTGTGATTTTAAACACAACGGCTATGGGTTTAGTTCCCATTCCAAGGAATAAAACGTTTACTATTTTTAATTCACCACTCAACAGACCTCAAGAATTGACCACAAAGTGTCCTCACTTTCTCAAAGAAATATCTTAATGGGAAATAGAATACCTTACCACTAGGTTCCCGACGTCCCTCTGGCTTGTTATGAGATAGAGGCTAAAAAATACAACAAATATTTACCACAAACAAGAATCAGTCTTATTTAATAAAAAAATCTTAAACTTTAGGGGCGTAGAAGCAACGTCATAGTAAAGGTGATTATGTTACAACGCGCCATCTTTCTCCCACATTCATTTTAAATGAGAAAAAACCGTAGAGACGCGACGGCTGGATTCATTATTTTTTTTTTACAGACCACCTAGACTGGACCACCAATAGCTATTTGAAGACTGAACTAACAAAATGATTTAGTGACATTAATATTTATTGTTATTATGTTTACTTTATCTGGATATGTATTTTGTTTTGTTTTATGTGTGTGTGTTTTTTTTTAATTTTAACGATGAAATGATTTTTTTTTATTGTTAATAAGTATGTTTACCTTCACGCTGTAACACGCACAAAGCAGGATCCGCGGAGGGAACTTCGGAACGCTCACGCGAACTTATCACGCTCAACACGCAACATCGGGGAGCGGAGTGCCTCAACACTAGGTTTTCTCTGCCCACCCTGCAATATGCGGGATTACAATAATCTGAACAATAACTTAAATCTTTATCTACGCTCAAAATGTAAGATTTTTGTAATCAAAAAAATGTAATAAAATTTGTGGATATTAAAATTTATAAAAATTAATAGTGTAATTAGGTGTTTTTTATTACAAACGATCTAATAAAAAAAACATCTCATTAACTAACATTACTCGCTTTAATGAACAAAAAAATTTCATTTCCGTTAGTGGGAATTGACCTGTCACGCCTATAGTTATACGCTTATGCGTCTGCGCAGCAATATATTTTTACACTTCATAAATACATTATGCTGTGATGCAATTCTTTCATTACGAGACGACCGCGTAATCTTCCTCGAAGCAATAGTTTATTTATTAAAATTAATATTTATTCTGGGAAATGTTTTCTTTTATATCACGTCATGTTTCTCACTTTATATTTTACTTCAAACTTTAGTTGCTCAGTTTTAGTTTCGTAAAATAATATTTGTAGTAATATTTGTAGTAGAGTTAAGACTATAATTCACCTAATAAAATTTCTTTTTAAATTACCTTTTTGGCCTCAATTTTCTTTTCTATTTTCATAGGTGTTCTATTTTCATTGTTCTTTTCTGTTCTATTTTCATTTTCATAGGTTTTTGCCGTGTGGTCCCGGCTTAGAATAGGATCACCCTGGTACTGTCGGTGTCGTAAGAGGCGACTAAAGTACGTGTGGTAGAGTCACGTCGCTAGTAATGGCAACACGCATGGGCAGACTCGACCGGATTTAATACCACCCCCGGCATTTTAAACCGGCGTGAAGTAATGGCCCTTGCCACTGCGTTTCGCATTAGGTAATGCCGGGCCCCGGTGCCCTTCATCTCCACCTTAAAGGCTGGCAACGCACCTGTGGCTCCTCTGGTGTTGCATGGGGTCGTGGGCGGCGGTGATCACTTACCATCAGGTGACCCGAACGCTCGTTTGCCTTGTCCTCTCCCATAAAAAAAAAAAAAAAAATAGGTGCTGTGTTGGTTTCCGCCAATCAAAAATCAATGTCTGAAAATTCCCCAGAATGTTGAGAAAAAAGTATCCTAAAATTGGTTCTAGCTGCTTCATCCTGTCCCAATATATTCAGACGGTCCTTTACCACCTTATTTTCCATTACATGAAGCAAAACATAAATTACATGCTTGTTTTCAATCTATATTTACAATATATTTATATGGGTTATATCCATTCAGATTTGAGTCAATAGGCTAATTTTTTATTACTATATTTAGTGAATATAATATTTTACAGATATCTTTGAAGTATAATATATGAAATTAAGTCGAAAACAATGGGCGCTTTAGTAGGAAATAAAATTAAAAACAAACAATTTTTCCGTATGACTTCATCAAGAGGAAATAAAGAACTGGACAAATAACACAACGGAATAAAATACATAAAAAAGAGGTTTCATTAATAACTAGCATTGAATAAATTGAAAACAAAATGTTTATGACATTATTAGTATTGTGTATAAAGCCAATAATATTATTCGATATCCGTTTATTTTATAATTGACGGAAAAGTATCTAAATTATATTATAATATTTGATTTATTGAATTATTAGCTGATTATATTAATAAAGACCTGCTCGTCTGTATTACATTAATACAGTAAAGCTGAAATTTTGAGGATTATATATTGCGTTAAATAAACAAAATACTGGATTGAGGTCCGTCTTGGCTCAGGGATACAAATGTGTGTATAAACTCAACTAGTTGTGGGTTAGATCCCCTCTCGAGATAATTAAATATTAAATAAATATTAAATTAAATAATGTTTATTTTTATTCTCTTTGCTGAGGCCTGAAGCCTGTTTTCACAGATTTCATCTGCATCAAGCAGGTATTATAAATTATATAATAACAATAATATAATATTAATAATATAATAAATTTAATGATGTCAAAAATACGAAAGAAATGTATGTTTACATCTCACTTACAATACCAGCTATACTTATTTAATAGTTCAGTAATGGCCAAGAACGTGATAATTAATTCGTCCCTACCTCAAAATTTACTTTTAATTAATACAGACAGACATTGATAGAAATGATTTAATTATAAAGGTCTGCTCTCACTATGCCGAAGAAATATTACAATCACATCTGAAAAGCAGTCTCGTCAATTTTTTAATATTTTTAAAAATATATTTCTATTATCAAATTAAATTAACAACATCTAGTATAAAAATATACTACCTTACACAACTGAATATATCCGTAAAAAATTAAATACTTACAAATAGTAAACCCCAAAGTCTTAGGTCCAGGCACTTATTGTTTAGATAAATATAAAATTTGTCTTGATAGGGAATCGAACTCGCACTATTCGCAGAACCAGTCAGAGTCGTAACAAATATTGTGATAAATCTACTGTGAAACCTGAAAAACTAAAGTAAATCTAAGGTCAAATAAATTCACTTTACCTAAATTGATATAGCTGTTACTACGAGGATATAACCGAAAGTATTTGATGAGTCATGGTCGGTCTTCTTTTTTGTTTGTCGGTTTAATAGAATATTACGAAGCATATTCTGTGACAGTTTATATGATAGTTACAGGTGTATTTAAATATACTTTATTGTATACTAAAAAATCTATAACTAATAAAATTACCAATTAACATTGATAATAATATTTTTTTATTATATTATTTTAATTTAAAATAATGTAACTATGTAAGTAAGTACAACACAATTATATAATTAAATTGTAAAATAGTAAAATTGTAATAGATAATAAGTTAACTGTTTGCAAAAAGGCAATCTAAAAATACCTGGAATTTCTTAGGGCGTAGCGAGATACTCAGCCATAAATATATCTTTTCCTCGAGTGGGGATCGAACCCACAACACTGCGTCCCTGCGTCACGACTGGTCTCTAACAATTCAAGGATATTTTTAGCCCACCGGATAGGAAGTGGCGACCCTCCTCCATAAAAATGATGTTGATAAAAGTACACAACAGATAAAAGATTTCAACAAAGATAATTAAAAAGATATAAATGCGATAAAGTTATTTTAAACTTTTATAAGTATGACTTCACTTATCGCCATTAAATTAAAAGTTACTATTCATTTGAAATCGTTGAAGTAAATCTACACGAGATAAAGTTTATCACCTAATTAAAAAACTCAAAAGTCAGTTAAGTCACTTTGATCGCTTTTTCTGTGTATCTTTTAGTTAAGATAATATCCGTATTAAAACAGTTCGCTTGTAGGTTTATCTTTCTTGTTATTCTCAAAGATACACTGTAACAACTACTACTAACTACACCAGAAATAATAAGGTAATAAATTTATTTAAATATCTTTACATATATCCATCTTTGTCTTCTCTGTTTAGGTGCTAATTAAAAACAACATGTTGAAAGATGGCTGTCAAATTAAAAAAATGAGTTCTTAGTGCTATAGAAGCGGAATCAATTTATTCTAGAAAGTAATAAAAAATTTGCTTCACGCTGTATCCCGCACATAGCAGGGTAGGCAGAGGGAACCTAGTGTTAAGACACTCCGTTCCCAACTTTCTGCCGAATTCTGGAGGTATTGCGTGTTGAGTGGCAGAACGAAATGCTGCGCTTTTGCCTCGGCACCAGACCGAAGAAATGAAAATATAAACGTAAATGCTCGAGTCGGGATCGAACCCACAACCGTCGCGTTATAGTCACACACTTGTGCCGCTGCGTCACGACGGCGTACGAATATATACTGCGACGGTAGACATGCCACTTTATGAACTCAGGAAACGAAAATATTTTAAATATAAATATCCCTTCGAGGGAGAAACTCAACTAACATAAAATCAGCAATTAACATATTTGGCTCTATTTTATGCACACACGACTTATGGTGTTATGGGTATTGTATGACGCTATTTTTCTTTGAAAATGTAACTGTGTAACTATGAACTGTAACTGTGAACACGACAGGTTGTGGGTTCGATTTCCACTCGAATAAATAAAATATTTAATAATTTACGCCGGAATTCGGCGGAAAGTGGGGAACGGAGTGTCTTTGCACTAGATTCTCTCTACCTACCACGCTGTGGGCGGTATATAGCGTGAAGCTAAAAAAAAACAAATTAAATATTAACGTGATATTTTTAACCATATCCAACGCTTTCAGTAATAAAACTTCATAAAACTGGAAACTAATAAATAACTAGAATTTATATTTCTACGAACAGTTAGACAAGTAATTAAGTGACATATTATTATAAACCGTCTCCGGCCGTCAGCTCCAGCTAAGTTTTATTGTTCTATAACAATTGGAAAGTAGTAAACGGATAGTAAACGGTTTTTATGAGTTGTTCGGAATCCCCGGGCGTTACCACACGGAAATTAATTAAAAGCAACCAAGGTTAATTATAAGTTACGTTTCAATTTGTTGGTTATTTTTTAACTATAGTTTGTAATTCAAGATTCCAGGAGATAAGCATATATATGTAGATTAGTGTTTATGGTGTTAAGAATTATGTTTACGAGATTCAATGGATCTCAAAAATATTACATTCAATGAAAATCGATTAAGTTTTATAGAAAAAGTGCTTGCAGTACTATATTTTACTATTTACATGTTTTACGAGGAGTGGTAAGTAAAGTGATTTGTCACTTGACTTAAATATATAAAAAAATACGTGTGAATATTGTGGCATAAATACAGCATGTGGCAGGGTAGACAGAGGGAACCTGTCTGTCTGAGGGACTTAGGGAACGGAGTGTCTTAACACTTAAGACACTCCGTTCCCTAATTTCCACTGAAATTTTCGTGGAATTGTGTATTGAGTGATACAACTCAACACCAGGTTTTTGCCAATGGGAAAAAATTAAAATATTAATAAATAATAGTTCATTTCCTCGAGTATAGATCGATCCCACAACCGTCACGTTACAGTCACACCCTTGTACTCCTGCGCCATGATGGCTTTAATATTTTACTTGATTCTCCGCGCCTTTCTTGTTCTTCTGTTTTTCTTAATTAACTTCCAGTTTTTGTGACGTGAACATTGGCAGGTCTATCAGTAAAGTTGAAAAAATAGTGTAATGACAAAAAATAACTGATTAAAGGCTTGAAATCACAAAAGATAATTATATGTTACGTTTGTAAAGCAAGTTTTAAAAGTAGAAATAGCCTTAATTATAATTCAAAAGTCACTTCTACTGTACGTCCCATTACATCTAAGCAGAACGCACAAAATATGTATCTACATATTTTAACTGTATCATTCTCGAATGGGAATCGAACCTACAACGATAGCGATATTAGTGAGTTTTGTTTTTAATACAGTAGTAGCCCTATTATTAATACTTAGTACCCTAACTCTTACGTCACGTGTTCTGTTATTAAATGTAACCGTAATAGCTTCTAAAATAACACTCTAGGTATCACAGTCCAAACCTTTGTGTCAGTAACGTTATCTACGTTATATTTTATATTCACTCATCGCCACGCTTTGCCTCGTTACTAGAGCGTGGAAATGAAAATATTTCATTTCAAAACGTAACATTCCCCTGAGTGGGAATCTAACCCGCAACTGTACAACCTAAAATATATATTACGTTGAAAATAATAACATTATTCATATTAAGTTTTCATTAATGTGACACTAATCTCGTTTAAAATATACAAAACGATTTATAACACGTCCATTTTATCATATAATTTCATCTACAACATAATTTGTTTATATGTAGGTGAAATGGAATCAAATGAAGAAGAACAACTGTAGGGTCTGTGTGGGTCGATATAACGTGACTGGAGATTTATTTATATTTGCATACAATCGACTATCAATATACGATTTATATATTTCGTATTCGCTATTTCACAACAACAGTATCGAGTTTATACTTATTTACGACTTGGCCTTTTGATAGACATAATAATTTAGTAAATTAAAATATATAAGTAAATAATGAGTAAAATTTTAAGTTATTTTATATTTACTTGAGGCCTGTCGTCGCTCAGGGACGTGACTGTAGATGCGACAGGTTACGGGTTTGATTCCCACTCGAAGAAATTAATATTTTCAATAATTTTTTAATGTAAACTAAAGATAGTTCATCTTAATAGTAGGTTCCCAGGGCCCTACAACATGCGGCACTCAGCGGAAAGGTAAATGGTAAATGGAGTATAGTAAACTTAAATCCAAAAATAAATATTACTAGGCTCATATCTCATTTTCATCCACACCCGTCGACGGCCTCGATTTTCCATAATAAAAAATAATTTGAATTATTAAGTCAAAACAATTTGACGTAAGTAAAGCAAGCTACCGTAATTACCGTACAAGTGTTCCTTTTACTCACGCACTATATAAATACTGTGTTATTTACACTACGCGACGCCTCTACCACGCGTGCGTAGGTACTATACTATAGAGGTTAACGCCGCGAGGCATTCGATATCGAACGCGTTTTGTTTGTTGTGGCAATAGTTGATGATATATCGTTATTATACTTTATGTTGTAACGAAGATAAAGCGTTGAACGTGGTCGGTCGGTCGTGGGCGAAAAATCATTTATGTGCATATATATTTATAATGTTACACTTTTTAGATTCACACTGTATCACGCACATAGCAGGGAAAGCAAAGGGAATTTGCTAGTGTTCAGCTTTCAATTAAAATACTTTTATTCCTAATTTTCCGCCATATTCTGCAGTAATTGCGTGTTGAACGGCGAAACACAACGCGGCATTATACCTCGTACTACTACGACGAAATGAAAATATCAATTATTTAATTACCTCAAGTTAGAATCGAACCCACAATATATAGCTATAACATACAGTGAGTTTTTGTACAGTATTTCTCATATTTCATCAATATAATCATAAGGCACTAAAGAAATAAATATAAAGTCCATTGGTAGGCACAGTAATCACACAATCGGGACCCGTCTAAGTGGCGGCCCGCTGTTACTCGCAGCTGTATTTAAACAAATATGTTCCCTTACTAAGAAAGTAATTACTATGAAGATTATAGTGCTTTGGAATTGTGCAAACATGATTTTTTTTTTATTTTAATGACAAGATGATACTTAATTTGTAATACTTGTTGCTTATACTTTTTTTTTTAAATCACGCGTTACCCTACATAACTGGATAGGCAGTGGGAACATAAGAAATGAGTGTCAAGACATTCCTTTCTTACTGAGACACTTCTATCCAATATTTTCCGCTGAATTCTGGAGACGTTGAGTGGCGGAATTCAACGCTGCACTTTGCCTCGTTGATGAGGCGAAGAAATTTTTTGTCGTGTTAACAGTCGCACGCTTGTGCTCCTGCGCCACGACTGACCTCATACTGTTTGTTTAATTTATTTACTTGTGTTATTTTTGTGACCTATATAATTAATTACTAATTCCATATTTTCTTCTTTGTAAATAAATTATAAAAATATAACGTGTATTATTATGAATTATTAGTTTAAGAAATCCTACATTCGAGTGCTCTACGATAATCTTAGTGGTCAAATGTATGGGCCGTCTAAATTTTCCTCTCCTTTGAAATTCTCTATTCTTTTTTTTCTTTCTTTTTTCATTTTGATCCAAGATAAATATTATTATTATTAACATTTTTGTTATTTCACTATAGAATATTTTTCTATTGTAGTCTGTGAAAAGATTGTTATTATATATTTTAAATCATAATAGATACACCTGAAAGAAATAAGAAACTCTTCATTGTGTGGTTTTTGTATTTTTTGCACATGTTGAATAGAAAGAAAACAATATTTCACACATTGAGTTTCTATTTTATTTAATATTATTTTTAAGTATCTTTACTCTATATTAATATAGGTGTCCCAAAACTGAGGCAATTGAATTTTTATCACAATTTTTTAAAGTCTTATTCCAGACCTAGAAAAAGAATACACTTATAAAGAAAATAATGACGATAAAGAAAAAACGTATGGCTTAGTTGGTCAAAGCGCTTTGATTACGCAATTCCGCCAGAATTCAGCGGAAAATATAGAACATAGTGTCTTAACTCTATGTTACCTCAGCTCTTGACCTGCTATCCTGCTAGGTGCGGGATAGAGCGTGAAGCTGAATAAAAAACAGTTACTAAACAACTAATAATGGTCATAAATGAAAAGTAACGGCACGCTGCTAGTTTTATTTTGCCATAGACATATATATACAAACCACTATACTGTAACACTTAACAATACATGAGAGGCAAAAGAAAAAAAATAATGAACGTAAACCATTCCCCTCTCAACACTTTATATAGTTAGTTATGCAGTAAAATTACAAATTCCGCAGCTGACTTACATATATATATATCAAAATTCCACAAAATTATTCATTTACCAGCAGCAGCGGCCATGTTAAATGTTTCTTCTTAAAATACACCGTCGGCTAACAATTCGAATGCTTGGAAACAAACACAAATAACCTGTTACATTGTTAATTCGTTCCAGGTGGCTTTAAAAAACGACTAAAAGCGGTGTCCGTTCGCGCCTGTAATTTTACGCTTTTATATATTTATTTATATATATAAATAAATCAAATATCCGGTCGGTCAGAGGCCAGTCGTGGCGGCGTGGCGTGGGGCATAAATGTATGACTGTAAACGCGAATGGTCGTGAATTCGATCTCCACTCGAGGAAAATAAATATATATTTGAAATAATATTTTGTATTTTCTATTCATTATACAAGCGCAAAGCGTGGCGTTGAGTTCCACCACTCAACATGTATAATTCTGTGGAAAATGAGGAACTAGGTTCCCTCTGCCTACCCCTTTGCTGTGTGCAGAACACAGCGTCAAGCTGATTTGTTTATTTTATATATCCGGTCGGTGCATTGTTTATGATAGAACTACTATTACCATTGATTTAATATTACAATAGTTAATAAATTATTTGAAAATTACTAATAATTTATTATTTATTAGTAATAGATGGTGGAAACAGTAATATATGTGTTAATATTTCATTTTGTACATTATTTAGTAATACTGTTCAATATTTATAGGTAACAGATTCTGAGGTTACGTAAGTGTGAATATCTACAATCGTTTCGAAAACGCGACAGGATGTGGGTACGATTCCCACTTGAGGAAATAAAATATGTATTTTCATTTCTTCGATCTAGTAACGAGCAAAGCGTGAATTGTAGGTTCTCAGATTCCCTTCTGTTAAAAGCATCACAATTGCGACACGATGATGATGTTTAACGAATGTCCAAATAAACTTCAGAATTTTATTACAAACTTAAAAGCTACATTCCTTCATGGAACAAACAGAAATACATACACGCAAGTGATTCAGATCAGTGTCTGAACCTTGTACGTAATCTCTGCTCGACGACATGACATCATTTTAGATATGTGAAAAAAAATTAAAAGAAACTTTTATTTTTTCCGTCTCCATTTTCCTTCGGTTTTTAAGGGATTGTGTATATTGTGTGGCGGAACTCAACGCAGCTTTATTATATTTACACACTCTGACTGAATAGAGTACAGCATTAATATTTTCCTCTCCAAAGGGTTAAATTTTTCTGTATTCTGTATTTCATATTTTATTCTTAAGGATTTACTTACTTAATGCTAGGGGTCAGTCACTTCAAATCATAACTTATTTTAAAAAAAAGAAACAAAAAAGCACGGACGGAATATAAAAATAATCTTAAGCGAGCGATGCGTTTGAGTCCCTAGTAGAAAATAAATAAGAAAAAAAAATATCCATATATAGAAGTAGACACATAATATAGGTAGTACATATAGTTTTACTCAATACTATTTGACAATAATAATTAACTGTAATGCCAACAGGCTGATCGGTAAACACTATACATATTATTTTACGAACTTATCAGCTGTTTACACAGCCACGTCCAACTAACGTTATGTAAATAGAAATTCAATAGATTGTAAATTAATTATGTAATAGATATCATTCAAAGTGTATATTTATCTTCAAAAGAGCTGTACAATCGTGGCAGCTTGTGAGTCCAATCCCCTCGAGGAAATTAAATCATTTTTTGGCTCTGGTGTCGTGGCGAAGCGCGGCGTTGAGCTATGGCACTAACACGCAGCACCTCCACAATAGGGACCGCAATGTCTTAACACTGGTTACCTCTGCATTGTGTGTGTAAGATGCAGCGTGAGGGTGATTGTTTAATGCAGGATATCTTTTGGCTTAACGACTAGGTTTGTGCAGTAATTCGTGCTCCAGATGTCGTCGTCATGTCGTAAAGTCGTGAGCTTTTTTCAGGCTTAGCTTAACCAGAGCTTTTGAACCAGCGGCTCTAATACCAAATTTTTAATACATTTTAAGGATATTCAGAATATTACCACAAATGTATAGTTTTATTTATTTTTTCCTGAGCTAGTACTAGTTGTAGATGAATATTGAATAATTCTAATCCAAATTGAATAATTCTAGGTTAACCGTAAGTATCCTTTTAACTTTGATTCCCTTTTAAGTGTTGAAATACGTGTTTATTGTTATATAAACGACAATATATTTTTTTAAGTAAATGTAGAAATACGTTTTGTTCAGGAAATCATATGGCCATAGATCTAGGTATATGGTTTGAATTTCAACTTGATATCTCCAAGTGTTCCTGAGATAAAAGGTCTTGATAAATAGACAAACAGACAGACGGACAACAACGTGAAAGATCACTTTGTTATAAGAATTAGTGTTCCTTTTTTCCTTAAAAGGTATGGAACCCTAAAAAAGCAACTAATATTCTAATTCATTGTGTACCACTTTATGGTATCCGCAAGATTCCAGATATATTCGAAGTACCAAGACAGGCAAGTAGAATTTCTTTTAACAACACATTTCTTCATGTTCAGATTCCTTTTATGTTAGAGATATTGGAAATCGAATAACAATTTTTTTTTTTTTTATGGGAGAGGACAAGGCAAACGAGCGTTCGGGTCACCTGATGGTAAGTGATCACCGCCGCCCACGACACCATGCAACACCAGAGGAGCCACTGGTGCGTTACCAGCCTTTAAGGTGGAGATGAAGGGCACCGGGGCCCGGCATTACCTAATGCGAAACGCAGTGGCAAGGGCCACTACTTCACGCCGGTTTAAAATGCCGGGGGTGGTATTAAATCCGGTCGAGTCTGCCCATGCGTGTTGCCATTACTGGCGACGTGACTCTACCACACGTACTTTAGTCGCCTCTTACGACACCGACAGTACCAGGGTAATCCTATTCTAAGCCGGGACCACACGGCTGATTTCACCAGAGCGAAGAAATGAAAACATAAATAAATATTTTCTTTCCTCGAGTGGGAATCGAACCCGCAACCAGTCGATTGTGCAGCACAATTTGTACCACTGCGCCACGACCAGCCTCGAACTGAAATCGAACCCAAAACTATAGCGTGTAGAATCTGACTCTTTAAATTGCATTAACATATACGATTTATTTCATCAAATATGATAAATATGAAGTAGCATTGTACAGTTAATATCTATGTCATGCCATTTTATTTGACGTCAATGAAAATATATAAAATATATGCATACTTACCTCATAAATGAAAATAAATTGCGTAATTATTTTTGAATACAAAATTTATTTGAAAGATAGATCTAATGACTTATAAATTACTTACTTCTATATCTAAGATCAAGCACATCAATTTTATATGAATGCTATCTACATTCAAATCCCCAGTGAGACAAAATGTAAATGCACTGTAAATGCAACAGGGAGTAGATTCGATTCCCACTCGAGAAAATGAAATATTTATTATTTTCATTTTTTGCTCAAGCAAAGAGTTAAAGCAAAGTAAAAGGAAAGTGGGAGTGGCAGTTTGTTTATATTATGTTCCCAATTCCTCTCTGCCTACCGCGATACTCAAAAAAAAAACAAGAAATCGAAGAATCTGAATTAAAGTTTTTTAGTGAAAAGAAGACAAATTACTTTGAGCGGAATAGTTGGGTTCGCGATTGGTCGTTTCTACGAATAATTGAATGTCAAAAACAGTAAAGGTCGATTTAAGCTTTATTCTGACTGACAATCGCCCTTTCAACACAAACTCACTTAAATGAACATTAGATATATTTACTTAATAATTGAATGCATTTCAATTGTCAGTATTGTGTTGAAATTTATCAATAAAATAATGAATATGATTTTAAAATATAATCTTTTAATAATTCAAAATTATAAATAATAGTAAAGAAAAAGAAAGGAAAATGCGAGTAGGATTTGCGTACGTGAGTTCTGTACTAATTTCTATCTCTTCTAAAGAGTGTTATCAACACATTTCGGATTATAAGACTATAAGTAATTCCGTTTTAAGCCAACTTCGCTTAATTTTTATACAAAATTACTAGTATTTTCAAAATTTTGATACTGGGATGTTTGCGCATATTGTGGAAATATAATAAATATTGCAAAAAAATATGTATTTTATCGAAACGTTACGTTTAATTATATATATTTTTTCCTATAAACTTTGCCTCCCAGGCAGGTAGATAGTGTCGAGTCACTTCGATCTCCACTTCAATTGCGAGAGATTGCGTGGCGAGCTAAAGAACTCATCGCCGCACTTTATACCAGGGCAGCAAATATTACTGTTTTTTCAGTTCTACACTGTACCCTACATATAGGCAAGGTGCGGGCTAGTGTTAAGAAACTCCCCTCTCCCCTTTAAATGGGCACTGATTTTTGTAAAATTTCAAATCTAGAATTTAAAATCTAAATTTCTTAAAAATATTTCATTGAACACGTGTTTAATGTTTTATTAAAATTCTCCATGTTTTATTAAAAACCCCCTAATCTTAAAATAATTTCATAAATATATTTAATAAATATTCGTATAGTTGAAGCGGCCACCTGGGTCCGCTATTAGAAACAGATACACTGTGTCATAATGATGAGTAAAACGCCTTACGCAACATCGTTGTATCGACAGGCATTTAACAAAGAGACCGCCATGTGATCTCAGATCATCATTATGTTTTTACCATTATTAAGATTGTACAGCCCGAAGCCATGTATTTATAAGGCATCGGAGATAAACTGAATTGTTTAAGTTAGCTGTTACCGTTGTTCATTTTTTAAAGACTCCTCGTTAGTAAAATATTGTTTTATGCCATAGAAAATTTTATTATTGTGAATATTTTCAAAGATGTAATCGCAACAGGTTATGGGTTCGATTCTCGCTATAGGAAATGAAATATTTATTTACTACTGAACATGATGTAAGCAAGCAAGATGTAAGCCTAAATTATAATTTCTTGATAGCAGCCATTGGTAACAAAGTAATCAATTAGTTACTTATTCTATTTATTAATTTTTTGCTCTGGTATCGAGGCAACGAGGCGTTGATTTCCGCCACTCAACACGTAATGCCCAGAATCCGGCGGAAAGTGGGGAAAGGAGTGTCTTAAAACTAGGTTGCCTCTGCCTATCCTGCTGTGTGCGGGATACAGCGTGAAGCTGAAAAATAAAAAAAATGATTAATGGTATTTAAATAACTGTACAAATGTGCGTAGGTATTAAGAAAACGGTAAATAGTTATTAATATAAATAGCCTGTGTATAATAATAACTGTATAAGAATCGAACTTAATAATATTAATAATATAATCAACTATGAACTTTTTTAATTCGATTGTTATATTTTTGTTATAATACCAAATTAATATTAATACTTTTAAAGGAGCTTGCAAAAAGATTAGAATAATGAAATTATAAAGAAGAACAAAAGGGCAAACGGTCTAGTTAAAATTAACTCATTGTTGTCCGCAATACCCAGGATAAATATAATGAAGCAATTTCATAGCTTGGAGATGGTTTGATACAGTTCAACGTTTTACTACTAGTCAATAGGGGTTACAGCTTTACTACTTGTATTATACAGGATATCGTTGAACATAATCTTACAGTTTTAACTACTACTTACATATATACCTATATACATCCGTGATATTATTTTACGAGCTTTTATTTAACTTGCAATGTATGTAGGAAGAAAGTATGCTTGTTTAGGTCAAATCTTGTAAGCTACGAATGTGTAAAATGATCTTTGAAAGACTTGACACTTTGGCTTTGCGTAGAGACGTCATGGGAATCGTTCTCAGGAATTGCTTGACCTGTTACCTGCTACCGAATTTTCAAACCGTACAGTACGACACAAGCTCAAATATCATCCGCTCCACCTGGATACGTGGTACTCCACAACTGTACGGCGGCGGTGATCACTTACCATTAGATGATCCGAACGCTCGTTTGCCTCGTCCTTTTCCATTAAAAAAAATCGTATTTTTTATATTGTTTTAGCGGACACCAGATAAGGGAAACATCAGCCAGCCACCTCTTCCTTTTATTAAGTAAGATCCTTCGATCAACTATACACAAGATATCAGATTGCATACAAATGCGACTTAAAAATATGGCAACACTCAATATAAACCGAAATTCAAAATTTTACACGCAGACTTGACATGATATAAGATCATTTTAATTAAATCCAACCTAATGACGAAACAAAAAATCTTTCAACTGTTTTAACCTCTTTGCGACTGACGCGGTAGTACCATAGACACCGCGAAATTAAAAAATTCGGCTTATTATGCTTTCAATACCTCAATTAAATTAAAAAAAAATAACTTCACCAACATGAGATATCAACGAAACAAACACAAAAGAAAAATATTATTGTTAAATTATCCCAAATGTCCAGTGGAAAAGCAATGGCAATTAAAATAACTTTGAACCGTAATTAAATACTTCTCTAATGAGGCATGATTCTCGACTCGATTAAATGTTTTTTTTTTTGTATTCATGTTTGAAATGTTTACTGTATATACGGTATATTATAAAAATCAAAATAAAAAAAAATAAAATTAGCTTATCCGATAAAATAAAATTATCCGATAAAATATAATTATTATAAAATAAAATTAGCTGTTATCCGTTACCATACTCCGTTCACTCGATTTTTTCCAGCTATTGTGTGGTTAGTGGCGGAACTCAACGCCGTGCTTTTGTCTTGGTGCCAGAAGGAAGAAATGAAAATATTAATATTATTAATGAAGATAATAATTCATTCCCTCGAGTGGGGAATGAACCCACAACCGTCGCATAGATGTTTTTTTTTATCGTGTATTTATGTCTTTATGTCCATCAGATACTTCCGTGTAGGATGTTTCATAATTTTAATTTTTATATATCGTTATTTTTATTTTAAGCGTCTGTTATGGACAGTAGTGAGAAAATGATTTACCTAGTATTAACTATCCAGTGAATCGACCAAGTAAGGTAAAGAAACGATAAATAAATAATAAACACTTAAAATGTTGTCATACATTTAGAGTATTTATTCCTAATATATAATATTCGTTATTATTCATGTGAAAAACTGTTATTTAAAAGCTTTATAATATAATTTTGTGTGACGTCACGTGCAGGAAAAAGAGATCCTTCTCTACATAACAATTTCGTTCTAAAAATACAAGAATACGCTATTAAATTTACATAATTCTGGAAACGTCTGATGAAAGCGTAAAATAGCGACAATTTACAGCGACACAGTCGTTTCAATAAATGGATTTGAGCTTTTTACTCATTTTTTTTGTTTTATTATAAGGCTTACGAGTATGATAGATTGAATTGGCTTCACGTTGTATCCCGCACATGGGCACTTCTGTACCCAACTTTCAAGTCATTGCGTGTTAAGTGGCGGGACTTGTCGCGTTCCGTTTCCCGATTCGCGTTCATCTCTATCTAATTTTACCGCATTTTTATAATTTTACCAAAGGAGAAATTGAAAATAGTAAATATTTTATTTTCCCGAGTGCGAATCAAACCCAAAAACGGCGTGTTTACAGTCTCATCCATCAAAATAAATTTTGGAGAATGAAGGTCTTCTAGACGTCACAGAATGTAACGTTGCAGGACGCCAACACGCATTTCTCTCACGGTACTCGAGAGTCTTTTGATCGAATACCAATTTTTTTTTCGCTTTCTGTAATATTATTTTTTCCTTAGCATGGAAAATTTTTTCAAAAGATATTTAAAAAAATTAAATTTGTATCGGTCTTGTTACATGTGTACATATTGAAATACATACTAACACATCTATATTAAATATTTATTTAATATAAGTAAAATTTAACTTATATTACGTTGTTAAATGAACTTTTACTATTGTAATTGATGCTGTCGATTACACCTTCAAGCCCCACCTTATACGCAAGAGTTAAAATAGATGAAAAACATGAAGCAATCTATAGAAAATACTAATTTATAAAAGTAAAACCTAAAACGATTTTGTTAGTCAGTTGGTTTAAACAAAGAATATATAAATATACTGTAAGGAGCCTCTTATATGTGGATTGGGTCAAATATGATACTTACAAACCTGGTCATTTATAAACATTTTTTCTTAACTTTTTATATCAGTTATTAATATTAAGCAGATAGAACGAAGCAAAATTCTCCTCAACTTATATTTAACAGGAAATGTTCCCACTGACTGAGGTGAGACGCACGCGCAGCCGTAAGCGCTATGCGTAGAAACAATGAAAGACAGATGTTTATTTTTGTACTGTGGACACCCACTAAGAAGGGATTTTGAAACATATTTCTATTAGTCTTTCTCTCAATAACTCATGATCATATGTTTTAAAACAGGTAATTCACTATCTTCTAATACAAAGTTTATACAGTTAGTAGCCTATAAAACGTATAATTATAAATGTTGTCAATAGAAAAAAATATTTTTTATTTTTAAAATTTTTATTAAAGATTACCTCTTAAATATTCATATGGTAATAATCTCATCTTAAAATAACGCAAATATAGCTCAGCGTGAATAACCGTCAGTTATTTTCAGGCACCGAATATAATTTTAATGAATTATCAATCTGCTGAACTGTTTGGATATGATAATGGATCCAGTGAATTAATAAGACCGCTAATATTAACGAGGCCAGTCGTGGCGCTGGGGAAAAAGTGTGTGACTGTAATTGCGACTGGTGGGTGCGTTCGATTTCCACTCGAGGAAATGAAATATTTATTTTTATTTCTTCTTTCTGGTGTCGTCAGAATTAGTTCAGGATATGTTTAACACTAGTTTCCCTCTGCCTACCCTGCCGTGTTTGGGATACAGCGTGAAGCATATTTTTTTTACGTCACTATTTGACTCTACACAGAATGATATCGAGTCGCGCTACTTTTAATCGATCCAGTTCCGTTGAATTTTCATATGTTTGTAATTTATTTTTATATCGCAAGCCAATAGCTATATAACCTTATCTTTTACATGAAAATGTTCTTACGTCAAATCTCGAATGGTATCTAGTGTTATCGATTATTTACATACTTTACGGCTTAATCAAAAGTAAACTAAGGATTTATTACTTTGAAATTAAGATTTTTACGATTTTAATATAAATCGTGGAGCACAGAGAGGCACAGAGTGTAACAGCAAACATGACTGTTTGTGGGTTCGATCCCCTCTCGTGGAAATGAAATATTTATTTAAATTTATATTTCCAGTTCTTCGTGAGGTGTCGAGGGAAAGCGCGGCCTTGAGTTCCGCCACTCAACACACAATGCGTCCAGAATTCGGCGGGAAGTGGGGAACATAGTGCCTTAACTCTAGGTTCCCTTTACCCTGCTATGTCAGCCTAACATGTCCACCGTGAGGCTGATTTTAAAATAAGTAAATTAAATACCTATTTACAGTAAAAAAGTAATTTAATTTTTTCGACTATAGTAATGACTCTATGCTCCGTCACAACTTCATACATATTTATGAAACAGTGTTCAAATCCGTAGATCACAACAAACCGCCTATCATTTCTCTGACAACTTTCTCCATGTAATTTTTTTGGAGTGTGCATTAATAAATAACGTACCGAACCGGCTCAGTGCGCGACGTTAAAATGAATATGGCCCTTTATTTTCTTAACTATGTTTCTTTATGTTTTAATATAACCTATTGAACTCGGAGACACTTATTTAACTATTACTAAAAAGAATTTGTGAGATTAAGGGATTTTTTTTTTTGTATTTTATCATGATTTAATATGTATGTATTTAACCTCGACCTATTAAAAGATTATGCTGATTGAGAATATTTCTATTAAAATATAATATTATTATCGATATAAAAAATCAATTATATAGAATAAATAATATTGTAGGTATTGCATACAGTGTATAATGAAAATACAAACAGATGTTTTAATGTAAACTTAAAAAAAATCAGGTTTACGCTAAGAAAAGGGAACCTAGTGTTAAGACACTCCGTTCTCCAGTTTCCACGGCAGATTTCGAGGTATTGCATGTGGTGGTGGTGGCTCAACGAACTTTTGCTTTGGTCCAAGAGCAAAGAAATTATATAATAATTCATTCCCTCAAATTGGGATCGAACCCATAACCGTTGCGTTACTTGTGTATGATCCTTGTAATCTTGCGCCACGACGGGCTCAAAATGATAAACTTTAGTGGAAATACGTAGAAGAAAACTTAATAAACGAATATTTACATTTTATAACATCGTAGTTTTTAATAACGTTTACTTGATGTTCGGCGAATGAAGGAGTAGAGTTGTTTTCTGTAAATACAGAATTTTTAATTAACGATATACTTGTTAATTAGACCTTTTAGAAAGTTACATATAACTTTTAATAAAGCAGACTTCATATATATAAAATGTTTCAACATCTATATACAGAAAATGAATGCTGGAAAAGTTCTTAAACTCCAGAATGATCTCCCTGATCGCACATTAATCCTCAAAACGCTCAATAATTCTCCCAGCCTCCGCTTAGATGGTTTTTGAAGTTCAGATCCGTAGATAAGGCTGGCTATAATTTATATGGACCATTGGTCTCAGTTTGACCCTGGACAACCATTCTGTACAAGATAAATGAGTTCGGTGAAGTTCCTTTAAAATAGTCTAATATAAGAATGTATTAATAGACTAATTTTATTATTCTTATTAATTTAATGGACGTATTTTTGTATTACATTTATTCTTATTTTACTCCTGTTAGGACCATGAATATTTATATTATAGTTTAGTAACAATTTTATTAGGTCAAATGCAAACGCCTGTTTTATGAGTCATGATAGATAAATACAATTAAAAAATCGGTCCGATAACAATACAAAGCGCGGCGTTGAAAAATTGAAAATGGAAAAGTTAGTGTCTTAACACTAGGCTTCTTTTATAAAATGCTCACATAATATACGTGTAATAAATTTGTTTATTATGTTATTTCTATAGATTTCTCAGCTATTAAAAAAAATGAAAATAATATGTTTCTTATTTTGAGATATTCAAAATTCCACAATGGAATCGTATCAATATCTCACGCCTTGATAAGCAAGTGGTGAAACAATAGTCATTTGTATGATATATAGTCAACTCGTACTGGAAGCGAACCAATTTATCAATGCCTCATTTTTCAAAGTAGGTATTATCAGAGATCAATGATGAATCTATGTGTTGTTGCTTTTATCATTTTGTAGTAAGATCTAAAAATAATTTATAATAAGATTGTGATAAAAAGAATTTTGAAACACCAGTGAGATTCCGAGGAAAAATAAATAAGTACTTAATAGATTATGTTACTAAGAAAATACTTTTAAACTATTTAAAAAAAAAAGACTATTTTCTTGAGTGAACTGCAAGATATATATTTTTCACACTGTATCCTGCAAATAGCAGGCAGGGGAAACTTAGAAACCTAGTGTTGAGATACTCCGTTCCTATTTGGACACTTCTGCCTAGAACTTCGTCCTAGAATTCTATAGAAAATGGGTAACAGAAATGTCAATGGCATTACGTGTTGAGTGGCGGAACTCAACTGCGCGCTTTATCAATATTAACTATTAATTATTTAATTCATCCTGTGCCCACGCGCCATATGCTCAGCAAAAATTGTCCATTAAAATATATTATATTTTTGACTAGGTTAACAATTAAAACAAAATAACGTTAACCTAAATTGGAAAAAAGTAGGTTAACAAATAGAAAAATATATATTTTAAAAACTGAAATATTATGACCCCGGCATAGACGACGAGTGTTCTGAACATAAATTGGAACTCATATTCTTGAATTTTATCATTATAAAACAGACGAATGTCTGTTTTCATTTATTCAGTCATTTTTCATTGTTAGACGAGTCAAAATGTGTGTTTTTGTTTATTGTAGAAATTGACGAGTAAATATACATATTCATTTTCAAATAACATTTCAGTTATAATATCAATAAGTGGTGCAGTGGTCAAGGGTGCCGCCCGTAACCGCGACGGTTGTGGGTTCGATTCCCACTCGAGGAAGTGAAATATTTCTTTACGTTTATATTTCCATTTTTCTTCGCTCTGGTGTCGATTTAAAGCGCGGGTTGAGTTTTGCCACTCAACACGCAATGCCTCTAGAATTCGGCAGAAAGTGGGGAATTGCGTGTCTTAACACCGATGTTCCCTCTGCCTACCCTGCTGTGTGCGGGATACAGCGTGAAGCTGAAAAAAAAAATCTATGTCATCAAACTTTTATTTCCAAACAATTTGCGGTATAATAGTTTCTTCCAAACATAAAAGCGTGTTTAGATTACACTTTTTAACCTATATAAAAAAGTAGGTTTTCAATTCGTCGTAACCTTTTTCCATGAACGAGATAAAACAAGATATGTAAAATATTTTATGCCTAATTCACTTTCTAAACTCGTAGATAAGCTACACTTGTTATGGAAATACAATAAAATTTTAACTTCAATGAAATAATAATACCAAAGAATGTTTAAATTTAAGTTATGAAACTATAAATATAATATAAATACTAATGAAGAGCCACAATTGTAGATTTTTTAAAACATAAAATTTTCAAAGAGTAAATTGCATAGCGTAATTTAAATATATATTTTATATCTGTTGCTCAAAATAGATATAATATTTGAAATATAATTTTTTTTCTACTTGAAATCCATCAATCCAATGGGATCCTAGTGTTGAGACACTCCGGTCTCCAATTCTCGCCGATTTCTGTAGGCGTCGCGTGTTGAATGGAGGAACTCAACGCGCTTTGCCCCGACACCAGAGCGAAGAAATGAAAAATATTAAATTTTAATTTCCTCTTATAACCATTTCCACGACTGGCCTCTAAATAAAATGTATTGATATTTTTTTTTATATCGGCATTCTCAATGTCCATTATTTAATGACGTTCTACTTAAAGTTTACGGCAGTTTAACATCGCTCTAATTGCCTGTTTGACAAGTCCCTCCTTATATTTAATAGATGTCTATCAAAAGATTTATTACTTCCGCTGCACATATTACAGTTTTAAGCCAGTTAAGTGAAATCTGATCCTACCAAATTATAAATTCTGATTTTTATTTCTTGAACTCGATAAATGTAAACACATTATAAATAAATCACACACACTTTAAGATACGTATTTATAAATCACTCTCAAGCTTAAGATTAATCTTAAGATGACGTTTTCATAATATGTATCTGTTATATGACATGAATGAATACGGTATCTTAAGATCGATCTCAGACTTGAGAGCGTTTATAGGTGAATACGAGCCTAAAATAGTGTAAAGCTTAGATATTGATATTTAATATATCTTATCGTGTGAATATTAAAAGATATCCTTTTAATCGGATAAATTTTGATGTTAATATATTTAGGTACAGTCAGTTTGTTAATTAAGGTGGATAAGCTGAGTCTGCCAGGCATTCCAGCGCTTATCTCTGCGCTAAATTTTAAGATAGCCGAGTGTATTTAAATTGAAAACAGTCAGTTACCAGCGAGAGATTAGTGTAAGAACAATCACCATAAATTGTAAAATTAGCCAAAGGCGCCGCAACGCCGCCTCGTTTGAGTATTATTTATAACTCTGTAGCTAGTACTTCTTCAAAGATTACGTGCACGTATTCCATATAAGGAATTATTTTTTAATCTTATATTATGTAGAGTGTACTTAGTGATATATCATTCCATTATTAGCTCTCCGCCCATGGAAATATTTCATACTGGTTGGCTAAACACATCACGAACTTTGGCAACAAAATATAATTTGGATTAAAGTAGAAAATGCCTATGTTTTTAGTATAAATATTTATGGAAAAAGTAAAATTTGAACCAAATTCTTCGATATACAGCCAGATAAATTTCCATTGGATTCACGAAACTTAGGCAATACTTATGCTATCATAGAAAATAACAGGTCAATATATCTGCTATCTCGTTTATATCATCAACCCTCAATCTGAATACATGCATAATATCCATCACGCCGGCGCGTGCAGCCTCCACCGGCTTTCCACCGGTCGTGACGATCTCTTAAATAAGTAATTAATGACATCTATCCAACCATGCATCTCATACCGCCGCCTCTAAGTAATTACTTTATAATTTATCTCCGTCTCTCCGTCAATAATATATAGCATTAATATTAATATGATGAGATCGAGATAACAACTATTTGATTTATTGATTCGTGTCAGTTAATTAGGTAAGTGTTAGATCGGTAGTTTAGTTTTAATCTTAGTTTGAAAATCTTTTTAATATCATCGTTGAATATGCATATTTGAAGATATTTTAAAGTAAACTGTATGTGTAGATAAGATGTAATAAATCTAATATGTATATATGTCATGTAATAAATCTCATATGTGTAAGGCAAGTCGTGACCCACTCAAGGAAATTAAATATTTACTTGAATTTATTTTTTCATTTCTTCGCTCTAGTGTCGAGGGAAAGCGCGGCATTGAGGTCCACTCCATGTCAAAATGTCTTTAGAATTAACTTAACTGCCGCTTAACTTCCGCATAACACTAGGTTTTCTCAGCCTAACCTGCTGTGTGCGGGATATGTAGTTTGAAGCTGATTTTTATTTTATATATAGGTATTATATTATATAAAAGAGGCTATTTACCTAGTACCTTTAACTATTAGTTAAGTTCTACTTAAAGATCTTATTAGAGAAGAGTACGAAATTAAAGAAAATTTTTTGCTCTCTTTCCCACAATCAGCTAGCATAGAGTATTGAAATCAATTATTTTAAAAACTGAGATCAGAGGAGAATGGAACGGAAATCCGTTCAAAACTGTATTCCACACAGCCAAATTTTTTTGAAAAAACTAAACAACCAATCTCAGGCTTCAATAACTGCCGAAGTAACGACCACCTAAACATTTTATTCCTTGATAGTACTTATCAGTGTTGAGTGTATACACACAGAATCCTTCAGGCTTTATAAAATAACGAAGGTCTGGTAGGTTTTCCTATTGGCTCTCTCTCTCTCTAACAGCTTGGAAATGTGTAAAGCTGCCACTGACTAATAGTTTTCAGAAAAGAAAAAAAATTACATTGCGAAAATATTACTAAGAGCTCTATCTAATGACTATTTCAAGAAATAAAAGTACAACAACAGATGGCGCTGTTGCAAACACTAGAGCCATCTATCATATTTTAAGAGTAATAATAAATTATACTCGTATTTGCACTTTCATATTTAGCATTATGGCGTGATTTGACATTTGAGTATAAAATGAATAATGTTGCCATGTAATAATTTTTATTATTAGGGCTTCTTCAAAATTTTATTGGAAAATATATATCCACTAATATTAGTTAAATAAATTTTTTTGGTTAGTATAAGTTTTCTTTTCTTAATTTATGTAATCGTCATGTATCTATAAAAATATTATTAAAGTTTAGAATTTTCATTTTCACATACGGTAACACTTTGTTTTTGATCTCGATGTAAGTTTCACCAGCCACCACTGTGCAAGTTCACGACAACAATTTATATTTTGTTTGTGTAGTGCATTATAAAATGACCTAGATTGTGATTTATGAGATAATATAGTGATTTGAACGTGAAAAAAACACTAAAAGAAAATCTGGTAAAGCGATATGTTACTCTCCTTGGCAGTGTTCTAAGATTGTGCTCATATCGCGAAGTTTCATAATAGTGACACTACGATAAAATCCGAAATGGTTTCAAAACCAGCAAATCCGACAAGAAGGTGAGTTTTTTATATATATTTTTTCAGGTATATTATTGTCTTAAGTTATTTTTTAGGACGTAGCTTTCGCCTAACCTTAGACTTACATTTTCCTGTTACATTTCTGCCAAATGTCCCTGTGCTCAACTTTCTCTTGAATATTCAATAGGTTATATCGTTGAATATTCGTTCAATATGCAAAGTTATACCGGCCCTAAAGTATAGAAAACTGTAATCAGTAATGTAATTATCAATTTTACAACATTTATGTTTTTGTATGTAAGTGATTTCTGCCTTGCAGCTCTCTCTCTCCTATGTATCTAATATCAGATAAAATTTTATGCAGTAGTAAGTAAATGAAAAATAGTTTAATTTAATATAGGTATTTAAAAATATTTTTAACTATACAATTTTTTTAATTATCTACCATTGTGTGTGTAAGCTTAATTTTATGTAATTTAGTTACTGTTGTACATATTTTCTATCAGAAATACAATTTTACTGTTTAATTAAATGTTTTCCATTAAAATTACAATTAAAATATGAAAGTTACTACTTATTTGCATCATTTTCAAAAATGAAATGAAAACTAGGTTGCCTGAATATAATATGTAAATTTTACAAAGATTCCTACATAAATATGTCCTATATACATTTTCTAGGCCTACATTGTATAACATTTAAATAGAATAAAGAACATAAATGAAATAAAACAGATTTCAATTTTAAAATAGAAAACAAAACATTTAAATACAATACTACATACACAAAATTACACGCAGAAGCAAAATGAATTAAATTTACATACAAATTTTATTACTCAATCTTAAGAAGGAATACTCATAGAATAAGATAGTGTCTTACTGCTGAACACTGAAATGGGTTTCAACATTTGAAAATAGTCCCCATTTTATCCATTTGGTAAAAAAAATTGAAGAAGACTACCACTTGCAGTATCCCAAATTGAGATGAAAAACAGAATAGTGTCTCAACACTAGACTCTCTACCGCCTCTGATTATGTAGAACCAATGTCCTACATTTGTGTGTCCTACAATGTCACACAATTGTGAAGCTAAAAAAAAAGAAAGAATATCTATTTGAGTCAAAAGAAAGATGTGCTTCAAAATTGGATAATTGTATAAAAGAATAACATCATGACATAAGGCAGTTGTGATTCAGTGGCACAAGGTCCATGTGTACATGCAACTATTGTGGGTTCAATTCCCACTCAGAGAATCCATCTATCAGGACACAGCATGAAGAAAACATACTAAGACATAAAAATATGACCTACTTCGAAATACTCAACCTTATATTCACAGAAAAATATTATAAAACATTTTTTTTTCTGCTCTATATTATAGTAATAAGTTAAATTTATACTCTGTTAAAACCAAGATGTTTTTTTCAAAGAAATTAAATCTAAACATTGAAGTAAAACAACTGATTAGTAATGAGCAATACATGTATTTTTGAGATAATTTCTTCTGAGAAATTCTTGTGATAAATGTTATCACTATGCGACAGAATTTTCCTGCTACACATAAATCTGTGGTCTACTTAAAGGATTGAGCAAAGTTATATAATAGATACATCACTGTTTTTTAAAATAAAAATAATTTTTTTTTTTAAAATTGGCATTTTAAAAAAATTGGACAAATGAATTATTTTCATTTCCTTCTTCTGACAAGAAGACAAAACGCTGTGTCATCTTAACTGTCTGTTGATAATAGGATGGAAAATAGAGAATGGAGTATCTTATCTAAATATGGAATACAGTTTAAAGGTAAAAAAATAAGAATAGTAAAAGGGAACTTAGTTTTAAAATACTCCATTCCTCGTTTTCCACCGAATTCTGAAGGCATTGCGGGTAGAGTGGCGGAACCCAACGCCGCGCTTTGCCTCGACACCAGAGGGAAGAAATAAAAATTTAAGAAAATATTTCATTTCCTTAAGTGGGGACCGATCATCGAACCCACAACCAGTCGCGTTTATAGTCACGCACTTGTGTCCCTGCGCCACGACTAGCCTCATGGTAGATAATGGATAGTAAAATATTTTAAATCAGTTTCACGCTGTATCTCACACACAGCAGAGTAGGCAGAGGGAGCCTAGTGCTAGCCGAGGCAAAGTGCGGTGTTGAGTTCTGCCAATCAACACGCAATGCGGCAGAATTCTTTGAATTGCTCCAGAATTCGGCAGAAAATATTTTAGAAAATGTACAAAAAATTAAACGTAGCGACACTCAAATCCACGACTCGTGGATACCGTCCAAGAATGTACTATGGCTTAGTGCTCAGAGCGTTTGAACGGCTTCCAAGAGGCGCGGCTACGAATCCCATTACGGTCAATTTTCTTCATGCTTTCTACGATATTCACCTTGGTTAAAAAAATTATTGATCTCAGGTTTTTCGTGTCAGCCATTGCAAACATTAATAAAACAGTTTCAAATAGCACTGTTTACGCCAAAACAATAACAAGTGTTTTACGAGACATGAATTTATTATGAAATTGAAATGTATTGTTACTGATAGGATTCGTTATGTAATGCTTCTAAGTTAATGAGAGATTATATAGAGGTAAATAATATAGAGGTATATAATACTTTTTTTTTGTATATTTTGTAAGATTGAAAATTCGTTGTAAAAATGTTTTTAACAAAATCTTAATATATTTTGCATTAACTCTCATGGGTAACGTTAGTGGGATTTCGAAAAATTCGTTAAATCGAGGAAATAGTAACATTAAGGGTCGATACATTAAGATACTGTATATTCACGTTACAAATATTTTTCCCATCTATTCAATGTGAGCCTTCTTCTATTCAATTTTATTGCAAACTATAAATGAATGCTCGAAATTTGAATTTTATAAGAATTCAGATAAGATAGGTATCGCAAATGTAAATGGAAGTTTGTACGCAGTTTTTTAGACTTATCTTCATAAGAATTTTGGCCAGTCAATATGTTCTGTGCATCGCGGAGAAAACAGATTCTTTTATTTCTCTGCTTTCTTTGATGTATCATTTCACTATTTCATTCCTTTCCTAGTTTAAGTTTTAGAAATTGCACGGTGCGCAATGGTAACCAAAATAGACTGTTTATTTGAATACAATATTTAATATGTTTGCTTGTAACATTGCGCTTTGCCTCGACACCAGAGCGAAGACTATTCAATTAAAATATTTCATGTCATTGAGTGGGAATAGAACCAACAACCTGTCGCATTTACAGTCCTGCGCCACAACGGGCAGGTGACGGGCAAAAGCAGTAAAGACCTAAAGTAGGTATAAAATATAAGGACGTCTTGTAAGTAGTAATCGGGGATTTATTTGTTTCGCGCATGTTTACATTATATTATTTAAATTTCCAAGGAACTCGTTTATTTATTCACGGAAATATATACAAAACCATTAAATCTGCCATATGAAGAGTGATTAATCAGAGTCTATACCCAATTATAAAAAGTATTATAGTTATTTTAATTTTTGTTAATATTTAACTAGATAAATAAATTATAGGGAAAACTATTAATAAAGAGAAAAAAAAATCAAAATTATCTTCACATATCTCAGCAGGATAGGCAGAGGGAACCTAGTGTTAAGACAATCTGTTCCCCACTTTTTGCCAAATTCCGGAGGCATTGGGTGTTGAGTGGCGGAACTCAACATCGCGCTTGCGAAAATGTAGCTTTAAATAAATAAATAAAGAGGCTTTTTACAAAATATATTTACTGTACAGAACAAGGTAAGGCCAGTAGTAAGTTTATATTATCTTAAATTGAAACTAATATGCCTTAATGAAACAGATAACAGCGCTGCACCAGTTTATAGCGAGTAGGCTATTTATATTGTACCACATTGTGGTCTTTATTTCAATTAAAATACATTCAAAATTATTTGCTATGCATGAATAAAATAAATTTATATGAGTAACGCAGGGGAACGGCGACTGACTAAATGTGACAGTTGTGGGTTTTATTCCTGGTCGTGAAAATGAAATATTGTTTTAATTTCCCCGCCCTGTTGCTCAGGAGTGTCTTTTTCTCTTTGTCTACCCTGCTATGCGGTGAGAAACGTGAAGCTGCTTTTTTTTGTAAATTATTTTATTGATTAAAGATCTGAAAAAAAACAATAATATTGTTTTAGCAGGTTTTTAATAATTTTTTTAAGCTTTTCTCTCAATATTTGCTTAGATTACCCGCTTGTAGAGAAACGTATATAATGTAAAAACAGATTAGAGGTTCGTGTCCTGTGATCAGTCTAATTTTGTCATCCGTAAACTTTATAATAACCATGGTGACAACATATACGATTCGTTTACGGTAAATTATAAGAAAAAAAAACAATTTTTATATATTACAATACAAAGACAGTACAAAAATAGAAAAAAACAACGTCACTATGAAACTCGATTTTTTTTATTATATTTATGACAATTTAAAATTTTGACAGAAAACAAGATAACTTGGGTTGACTATAGTTGAGATAGATGATCTCCAAACAGTTTATCAAATCAGGGAACATATTATAATAGCTTATTATCTTACTTAAGTAAGATGTTGTAAACAGAATTAACATTTATAAACGTTTGAAGCTCAATTTGATATTAATTTTACACCGAGCAAAGTCTATCAAATCGAAACTAAAGCAAGAAAGATAATTGAAAACCTCTGCCTCTTGTAATGTGCACTCTGGCGCACTGTCACCAGAAAAGTATTTCATATATCATATTTATATAATATATTTCATATATTCAGGTTCCGTGAAAAAGATGTTTTATGACAGCCAGTTTTATTTGATGCCACATATTTACCCTTCATTCATTTTTTTAACCACAACTGTAGTTTTATTCTCCGCAATCTTCTCCATCAGTTTCAGAAATGTATTCTTGGCTTATAAATACACTGTTGTCAAGCGACTTCCTTACCTTCTTATCATCGATGAGCGATAATGATAGAGAATCGAAACACGGCGCCTGTCCTTACTTTCTACGTAGACATTTCACACAGCACATGCTTCTACGCTACCTACTGTACCAACCGTCTGAGTTCCATTTGGTCG
Source organism: Heliconius aoede (assembly GCA_037355905.1). NCBI lineage: Eukaryota > Metazoa > Arthropoda > Insecta > Lepidoptera > Nymphalidae > Heliconius > Heliconius aoede. Next base: position 240,240 of record JBAIZZ010000117.1, on the reverse strand, counting down.
CGAATCCGTTGTCAATGCTAAAAGCTAGTATATATATATATATATATTCAGACTTTCCCTCAAAATATGTTCCGGAAATGTAAACATAACTTTTACGATTCTTTCTTTGCCAATTCTTTCTAGCCCATGTTAAAACAGGTCAATGGAAATAACTAAAGCTCACTAATAACTGCTGATATTTCCTAATGTATTGGAATTTTCCTCGTCTTTTACAAACAAGCAATAATAGATTGCTTCTTCTATTGGTCTTCTATGGTCACCATGACTTTGATTAGTACTAAATAATTGTTCTTATTACAGAAATAAGTAGATATATGTATTTGTATGTTTTCGTATCATTCTCATTTTTTGAGAGACGCGCATTGTATTATGTACTGTTAGCAAAAACTTTAATTCGTGCCTGGACTGAATATTTTAAACTGTTATCTAATGCGCTTTATTATATAATTGGACTTTAACCGTTAATTAAAAACAAAATGTTGATATTATACCAGTACCGACTTGTAAGATCATTTTTAAATTTGACTCTATTTTTTATTACATTCACAGTGCTAACACACAGTTCGAATTATAATTTATTATAACTTATAACAACTGTGAAAAGGTATTTGATTATTATATTTATATGTTACTTTGTTACTTAATAAACTAATTAATAGTGAATGAGTTTTAAAATATTATTTATATATTTCTATATGTTTTCAATATTCAAAGTACAGACTCTCATACACAAAGGTAAAGATATTTATGAACAATTTTGTAATATCTGATGGTGCCCACACTAGGTATTCATGTATCGTAGGTTCCAATATATGACTTTACAATTGACGTTTAATGTTGACACTCGTTTTACAAGAGATAAATAACACAGATACAAAAAAGGAAGAGTAAATAATTATAATAAAATTAAGGTATTTTAAAACTATTACTAAGATATTATTTTATATGTGATAAAATCATGAAAAGATTTTCATTTTGACAAAGAATGTAAAACGTTGATATCACTTTCTTTTCTATCTTTATCGTTATTGAGACTTATACATCTCAATCTCTTGCTTCTGATTGACGTACTATGCAGATAAATAATATCTTTTTTCATCTGTAGATGTATGGAATAATTTCAATCTGTCATTGGATATACTTAGATAAGAGGAAATATTGTGAAACATCGAATTTAAATAGAAATCTTGTTTGTATAAACCGGTTCCATCATATTTTGTTTATTTTAACGTCCAATTCTTATTTTCCATATGAGGTATATGTTTAAGCCAATAATGTTAAGTTATTCTGTGAATTAGAATTTATATAAACATATTTTAGTAAGTGCTCAATTAAGTTTCTGGGCCAGTCGTGGCGCAGGCGGACAAAGTGTGACCGTAAATATGACAGGTTGTGGGTTCGATTCCTCACTCGAGAAAGTGAAACATTTAATTTGTTTGTTCTGGTGTTGAGGCAAAGCGCGGCGTTGAGTTCCGCCACTCAGCATGCAATGCCTATAGAATTCAACCTATATAAGTGAACGGAGTGTCCTAATAAAAGATTACATCTGAATACCATGCTGTATGCGAGATACAGCGTAAAGCTAAATAAACAAACTTTCTAGAATAAAAACAAATTTCGAGAGCAACATCATATATGTCATACCTATATATAATAAATGGAGTTCGTCATAAAACTTACAAAGACATAGAATCAGCCGACGGGACTGGAATCCCTCTAACCACTAATCATGAGTACTTTTATACTCTGATGAGGCAGACAGACACATTTATTTCTTTTTACGGACTTAAAAGCTTATGTTCTTTTTTTTTTTTTTCTTTTTGTTGCTTTGACTATTCTGTGTCTACCTTGAGCCGTTCTAAAGTTGTATCGTTATGGTCGTTGCCTTTCTAAACACAATTTTTTGTTGAATTCTATGTTTGGTTTTTTTTTGTTGTGAAAAAATTACACATTCCAAAGGTAATATTTTTTGTATACTATTCGCATAGATTTATACGACAATTTGCTGAGTTTACGACAATTTTAAATAAATTTTCTAATTTTCAATAATAATCTACTGTTTGTTATAGGTACTTATAAAACTTATGCTGTGTTACATACATAAAACACTACCTAAATTAGAATAGAAAATCATTTATATATGTTTATAATAATTTTTTTTGTACTTTGATCTGTAGATCCAATAATAATTATAAGATAACATATACATTAATTATGTTAGTATAGCATTAATGTGTCCTTGTATCGTGACAATATTTTACCTTTATTAGTTAAAAAGTAAATCATTTATATGAGTATTTATACCAAATTAATGTGAAAAACATTAATTTGGTATGGTTTTTGTACATTTTTAGCTTCGCGCATCGCCTTAAGGTCGCGGAAAATTACTTCAAAAATAATATTAATTACTACGCTGTAGAGTATGATTTGTAATTGTGTAAAGGGCCTTTTATTTTAACTATATAAAAATAGGTTAATTTTTTTCTTCAAAACCTATAAGCATTTTGTTTCAAGGCCTATAAACATTTTGCAAAATGTAGAAGGCTCGACGGATAAAAAACCAGCAGCCATCCAATAGTGAGCAGATGCAGAAACACGCCTATTTTAATATTATTTTATAGCATATCTACGTCCAAAAATTTCAAATAAATCACCCACTAACGCTAACGTTCCCATCGTTCACATCACTATAAACTAAAGTCGACTCTAAAGTTGAACTGGTCAACTCTAAAATTAGGTTAACAACAACTAAATGGAGATGAGAAGAAGCGGACTACACTACTTTTATGCTTTTTTTTAATTTATGTTTTTGTATATACTTTTCAGACTTTGGTACAAATATTATATTATACATAATATGTATGTTATTATGGCTTAGTTAGCGTAACCTCGCTACCCATTGAGAATAGCTCTTCCCTTCGTGCTGTGCCGCGTTATAAAATTTGAACTCTCACCAAATCCACATCTTTTGGCCATGAAGTGATCATCCGGCAGCTGAAAATAATGTATGTCTTCAAAAGGCACCGCCTAGATTTCTTTGGGTTAAGCCAAATTAACTGCAAGTTGATACGTAGTCTTGCTTGCTGAGTGCGCTCAGTAAGATCGCCTTTTGTGTCAGCCCCGACGAATCTGTTAACTTAACGCCGCTAATAAATTGTTATAATTCATTGACATACTTTAATATTATTATATTAGTATTATATTATTTCAAAATCGACATTAATTATTTTCGAATAAGCGCTATTATAAACATCAATCACCCAATGTAATTTTAATGAGCACGAGTAAATTCTTAGTCATGTATATGGTCTCTTGCAGACGACATTGCATACATGCACCATGTTTAGTAACTTGCCACTCAATTATGAATATCAGCTGAATGACGTTTTGTCGTCCTGCCACAGTTCTTTATCTCATCCGCTACATATAGCTAAGGACAATGGACTCGTGCGCATACCTTAAATAACCCTTAAACTTTATATATATTTTAAAATACCAAAAACATAATAAGCTTGAACTTTTCTTATTGCTATCATGTATCATGTATGTAACATGCACGTGCATATGTAAGTGCAATAAGTCGATATTTGATAGAAATATTATCGTTTAATGTAATTAAGTGTAAACGTTAAAACGCTATTATCAACTAGGTATTTCTGATAATATTTAATTATTATAATACATTTTACAAATGAAGAAGAATTAATTATTAAAGTGAAAATACTTATAACTTCCTGTATTGCATACAAAGAAATGATTCAGAATTTAGTCTATCAATAAAATAAAATAAATATAATACGTTCTGTCCGTTATCTTTTATATGTGGATATCAATTTTTGCTACTATGCGAGAAATAACGTGAAAGATAAGCACATCTTTCTGCTATCAGTTGTGCGTTGAATATGTAGCTCGATGGACTACTCTACGAATTATATTATAATTATAATGAATTATATAGGAATTACATTATAATAATTATGTTAGTGAACGGGGAATCTCTTACACAAAGTTGCCCAGTTGTGGGCAACTTTGAGGAATCCGGATGGAGTGTGCAGTGTCCAATGGCTGACCAGTGGTCTGGTCAGATTTCAAATAGTAATATAAGCAATCACAATCAGTACAGTGGCTGTAATGAAATATCAGTGCAGTGCTACAATAGAAACTACTACTATGTGCCAGATATACCTCAACAGTATTGCCAGTACCAGCCCCAGTACCAGCCCCAGCCCCAGCCCCAGCCAGTTGTTTATACGACATCGCCAATAGTTCAACCTAATTTACCATGCCATCAGAAACCAGAATGGGATTACACCAGCATGTGCTATAACGTGAACGGACAGCCCTGCCAATATACGGATGTGGTCGATTTAGAAGACTTTATGTAAGTCATCAAGGCTATTTGATATATAAGGAACATAAAATTATATTTTTTTGTAGGAATATTAAAATTATTTTGCATATATAGACTACTTATTTGTAAATAATTTACTTATCAGCCACGTGCTCGCTCTGTTAATAATTGTTGAATATTATTACTTCACTTCAAACCTTTGTCGACAATATTTTTGGTACTATTAACAAAAAAAAGATCTATACGTTTTGAAGGAAAACCAGAGATAACATTGTATAACTGCCTCAAACGGACTCTTTAAAAATATTCACGACCCAAGAACATGTATTTGGCTTACTATAATATATCTTGATAAAATAGATCAATGTTTCCCTTATCATTGACGTCAACTATTAGGTAAAGTTAACTGTACGACTATATAATTTACTTTAAAAGCAAAAATTTTAAACATCTATATTGTCCTTATAAAAAAAGTAAAACAGGATCATTTTATTACACGACTGTTGACACTAGAACCATGCATTGCATTTAAATTTAAAGTTTTATTTATAATAATACAAAGGTACAATATATTTCTTATAAAATAATGTCTATATCTATGTTTCTTACAGGATTTTACCCGCTCTTAGTTAAAACTAAGGACATTTTGAATAGATAATTACCTATATCACTATATTGTGCATTCGAGCGGTGTGATTTCCACAACCCACAATCTATCGTGTTTACAGTGCGCCATGAATACCTTCATTTAAAATATTGTCATAAAAATAAAACAAATGCAAAGTTTGGATTGGATCAAAACAAAGTTCGTATCTTATCGTAGCCATTTACAATTAGTGAAAGGTGGTGTAATGAATATCTAACACCGTCCTTATCACGCAAATATATCGTGTTCAATATCCCCACTTAGTGTGATTACTGCAATATATTATTACTTTGTATTATCGATATAAAACTTGACACATAGGATATAATAAAGGGAAAATTCCAAAAATAATGTGAAAATTTATACGTATTTCATAAATAGAAAACATTACAAACTTATATTTATTGAAATCGCTCTTTTAGAAAATAATAGGGAAAAAATAGATTAAGCTGTATTTAAGAAGTCATAAGATAAAAAGTAAAAGAATTGAAAATAAGGTTACTTTATAGGTCACGATTGATGGAGCTTGGAAATTGATGGAAACAAAAAATATATATTTTTTTTAATTTTTCTTGAATTGCAAAAAGCCTCATAATAAAAAATGCTGATTATAGCCAAAAAATACCAAATCAAATTTGCGGGGGTGTGGTGGGCATATTGCTAATAGCGATTGGAAGTTCGCCAGACACCTCGTGCTTATCAGCTGATTAAACCACGCGACCTCCCTCCACGAGATTTCTTGAAAGAACATAAAACCTAGTCATAGTTTATAAGTAGTAAATATCCACTCCGTTCGAAGTCGGCCAAGCCAAGGTTCGAGTCCTGCAGGGGACGCTCTTACCGCCAGCGGCATCCTGTGGAGCAGCCACACGTAGTGCTTGCAATTTTTTCCGGGACAGAATTTAGTAGAGAAAAAAAAATTATAAGTAGTAAACGGCGTTAGTGAATAATAATAATTGAATTAAACTGTTTTTACGTATTTATTAAACGTGTTAATTTCGATTAAGCTTAATCAACGTTAAAGAGTGCGTGTTCGAAGCCAGCGGAAACAGGGCAGGCACAGTGCACCCGATAACCTCACATTAACAACATGAGGTACGTAACGCATTGATAACAAGTCCGGCTATTAGTTTATCTACAACAAACTCTTAACTTCAATATTATGCGTGTTTACTTGTTGATAATTATAATGGCATATGCTATATTATGTTTTGTTTTTGGATTTGTAAGCTAAATTTACTACTGTGCATGCATACATACTATTGTGTAATTTTATACTAAAAAATATTATTCTCTTTAAAGTATTACTCCAATGTAAGAACGTGCTCAGCTGGTTTGGGCACGTCGAAGTGATGAAAGAGTGGTAAAAAAGATTTATGATGGAAAAGTGAGTGGTAAGAGAGGTAAGGGGAGACCTCGGTTAACCTTCGTAAACACAGTATCTAAGATACTGGAGGAAGGTCACGTAAAAAGCATGAGGACCCTCCGGAGTGTGTGCATGAAGAGGTTGATGACAGTGGCCGAGGCGAAAGAGGTATTTAGGGACCGTAGCGTTTGGCGCTCCGTTCTCTCTGACTACCCAGCTAAAGATAAAGCGTGGAGCTTAAGGAAAGTGAAGAACATAGTGTCGTAACGCTAAGTTCTAGAAGTTGAAAAAAAAAACTTATATAAAGACAATAAAACTCTCAATTCTAGTAACTCAGTCACGCATTAACGGATCTATGTATATATAAGGATAGAACGCGTCAAGAATACTTGACAGTATAATTTGCTGCTTTTATAAGATATACGAGTGTCTAACACACGCTAACGTAATGCCCGGCACGATCTACAGCTCTATAGTAATTGTGCCGGCCATTATTTAGATTAATTATATTTTAATGACATTATGACGGGGTTGAGACAGAAGTTAATGATTGAGGAAAACGTAGGACCGGTTTTGATTTTGTATCGAATCCTAATTTGCATATAATATTCTGGAAGTAGAACAAAATGGTAGGCTTTTTCTAAAATTTATCTAAGTTTATATTTTTCCTCATAACATTTTATAAATATTTAATATGTATATATCAAGTAGGGGCTGGCTGTAATTAATTATGTTATAAACTTTTGTGAAGCTTGTTCTCATTCTTTTTTAATTCGTTTATCATCATGTAACTTGGCATCATGTAACGTGTAGATCAGGTGATAATGCCATAATATGATACTTATAATGGTGCCCGAAGGTGGGCGACGAAATCCTAGAATGCCTATTAATACACCCAAAGAATAAGAGTTCGTTAGACTTTTTGATATATTTTGTATATTACATTTTTCCTGATGATGATTCTTTAAAAAGGCTGATAAATCTTTCAATATTTTTAAATTTTTTAACTTATAGTAATTTCTATCATTATCACTTGAGGCCGTCGTGGCGCAGGGACACAAGAGTGTGACTGTAAGGTGACGGTTGAGGGTTCAATCCACACACGAATTAATAATATTTTTTCATATTTTAATTTTTTTACTTTGCCACATTGATTTTCAGAACTCAACATACAATGCCCCCTTTACACTAGGATTCCTCTGCCCGCTGTGTGCGGGATACAACGTGAAGTCACTAAAAATAAAAAACTAACAGTCATTTATATAATTGTCATTTCTTGCTCTACTACTATGTCACAGCGCTGTTTTTTTAATATGATATGATTTGTTTACGGTTTCTCGAGGTTAATGTAAAATTCAACGATTTAATTTATCACCAACAGAACTGCGTAGTACGGGCTCGGGTTTCATTACAGTGTCTAGACAACTTCCAAGTAATATTTATTTTCCTAGATATGCCTATTCGTATAATTAAGTGTATTAGTAATACAATTAAATCATAAGCTATTATTTACTTTACTTCTCCTGACAAATTATATTATGTGCTTATTTATTGAGTCTCTTTTATTGTTATATAACTTGTGGGACGATACAATACAATAATACTTAAATAAAAAAAAATATTCAATGTTAAGACACTTCGTTCCCTAATTTTTGTCGAATTTTGGAAGTATTGAGTTTATAACTAACTATATTTTATCACCATACATCACTTATTTCACTTTTCATCAGAACGCAGATGAATTTTAATAAAACAGATCTGTTATTATCGAGCAGGGTAGGCAGAAGGAGCCTAGTGTAAGCTAGCTTCCGACTTTCCGCACAATTGCGCCACGGTTGGCCTCTATATTTTATTTTGAACGAATAAACGGACAATCTATTCATCATAATTTAATCTGATACCGGCAATTGTAAGCCTCACGTAGCCGGCGAATCGTCCGCGATATCAATAAAGAGCGGACATACAAATTTGCAGACGCACGTCACAACTCCTCTATTGGACGGGGACGTCATTATTTTTGTGCGCGGTTAATTCCTCTGATAGTGAAATTTAAAATATATTTATATAAATGCCATTCGTGGCCCAGGAGTGTAAAGTGTGACTGTAAGTTCGACTGATTGTGGGTTCGATCAACACTCGAGGAAATTACATATTTATTTATATTTCCTTGCTCTTTTGTTTAAGCAAAAGTGCGGCGTTGAGTTCCGCCACTCAACACGCTTTGCCTCGATACCAGAGCGAGGAATTGGAAATGTAAACATAAATAAATATTTCACTTCCTCGTGTGGGGATCGAACCCACAACTGTCGCGTTACAATCACACCCTTGTGCCGTTATGCCACGACGGCCTCGACGGTTAAACTAGATAAGTTTTTTACAATTGTCAAATATGATACGTATATTTAACATAATACTTTATTTGAAGTGTCCAAACATCTTATATAATTTAATTCCCGCCTTCCAACAGTGAAAAATAAACCAGTGCTCCAAATTAAGCTGTGATCAAATTAAATTGTTATTTTTTCCTTAAAATTAATTTGCTTTTATTTTATGCTCTCTTTGTAGTTACTTTGTATTTCAAGGACATTTTTCATACTTGTTTGTTACACTTATCAAAAAATATAATTCACTTGGATATGCAAATCATTATTAAATATTGAAGTTAATAAGTTTTCAGAGAAGAAAAGGCTTATCCGCCTAAAACGACTTGCCAGAACTTGGTACAAAGAATGTCCAAAATATATTAAATTGGGGCTACAATGGCGTACATTTTGTCGTTTTTATAATATTTTTTTGTGAATTTGGTTATCAAATAATTCTTTTATTTTTTCTTAAGTTATCAAGCTTAACTTTTACTGTCTCACGTCAGTTGCTGACTTATAAATTATTGAAAGACCTCATATACCGAAAATTTATTTTATTCTTTATTTATATTCTGTTATCACCATCTTAATCTTACTTGTCGACTCAAATATATTTTATTTACAAAGAATATATTTTATTTTCCTTACTAAATATTGCTTCACGCTCCAGTCCTGTAATGTTATGAGTACATTGGCCCTTTGTCTTGTACGATTCAAACTGGTTCCGAATTCGATTCGGCGGTTTCATCTTAAATAATCTTAATCTAACGGTTCTTTTTCCAAAAAGTAATAAAATTATTAGGTGTTGGAATTTTTCTCTTAAAAATCTTTCATTAAAAACGCTACGAATTAATTCCAACACCTAATAGAATATAATGTTTAAGTTCTTAATGTTAAGAAAATTATTTTACTGTAAGTTAATTTGTAATATTTTCTGAGAATATCCGAATAAAACTAGAAAAGAACATAAAAATATAAATAACCGAATGAAATCATCTAAAATGTTCCCTCTGGAGCGTAAGGTTCTAAAAGAATAGTGAGTGGCGGAACTCAACGCCGCGCTTTACCTTGGAATTAGAGCGAACAAATAAAAATATTAACGAATCTACTATAATAATTCACTCACCCGAGTGAGAATCGAACCTACAATTAGTCGCGTTTACAGTCACACCTTGTGCCCCTACACCGCGACGCCCTCAATATTTCACACTTGGTAGATTTAATAAAAGTTAAATATTTGAAAAAAAAAAAAAAAACCACCAGGCACGCCATCGCATTGCTTACAATAATTGATGTATTTATAATTCTCCCGTTTTTTTTTACCGCTACCGATTCGTTGAAGCGTTGTTTTTCCTCAATGCGTTCCACTCGCATATAGCCGTCCTTATCGCCCATTTCATTTACATTGTCGTTCCCGAAACTAGTTCACTCTACTTCCACATCTGTAACCTGTTACGATGTATTTTGCTTCTAATAAATGCACGTGGTCGAATGTTTGTTCATTTTCGGTTCAGCAATTTTGTGGAAGCAACGCTTAGATTATGTTTATAGAACCGTCGAAATGTCTATGTTATTATATCTATTACGTGTGATTTGTAATAGTGTAATAAATAATTATAATATATCTATATACTTGTATTGGAAGATTTTATTTTACGTTCCTATATTTTAGTGTAGAAACTGCTGCCAGCTGGAACCTAGTCTTAAGATACTCCATTCCCTACACTTTTTTTTTCTTTATAATAATTTTTTTTACACATATTTATTTATTTTTATTACAGATATAAAATGAAAAATACATTCATATTTTTTTATGATTTTATCATACATTTTTGCACATTAAATTTATATATATTCTAACAGTGTCTACTTTTCAGTCGGCTCTTCTCGTAAGTCTGAGCACGTCCCGAGGCCTGTTTGCGTCAATAGGTAACAACTAATTTAATGGCTGTTACACCAGTTATATCCAGTCAATCATACTCATGAGTTTTGTCTGCTGGATTAGCTTTCAAATATTAAAATACTATTTGAGATTGCCATTATTTATCGTTAAAATAAGATTGATTTATATATTTTTATAATTATTGGAAATGAATTAACAGTAATTCTTATGATTCTAGATTCTAAAAAATTATGCCAAGTAATAGTGTTGCGGAGTGTCTTCACACTAGACTCTCTGTCTGCTGTGTGCCGTATTTTTTCCCCGACTGCTAAGGAAGCCTTATTTATGTAATAGTAAATATAAGAAAATGACACTTTGATCGAAATAATGAGTTACGTATAATATTAAAAATAAATAATTGATAAGTTTAATTAGACTGCAACAGTTCGTCATGACATGTCATGCGATGTCGCACTTTATCGCATCAGGGTGAGCAGAAGGAACCTGATTTCCAGACACTGCTGATAAAACAAGCTGACACGAGAAAAAAGTTTGTGTCTGATATTGGAGGCAGTCGTGGCGCAGTGGCAAAAGGGTGCCGCCCGTAAACACGACAGTTGTGGGTTCGATTCCCAACCGAGGAAGTGAAATATTTCTTTATGTTTATATTTCCATTTTTCTTCGCTCTGGTGTCAAGGCAAAGCGCGGCGTTGAGTTCTGCCACTCAACACGCAATGCGTCCAGAATTCGGCAGAAGGTGGGGAACGGAGTGTCTTAACACCGAGGTTCCTTCTGCCTACCCTGGTGTGTGCGGGATACAGCATGAAGCTGATATTGGTTTATTTAGTTAAAATTCATTCTAATTGAATTACTAAATTAACGATATTTACCTAACAATTCTGCTTTTGTAATATAAATTAAGGAGCTCGAGACATAGCATGTTGAATGGTGTTGAAAAATGTAAATAATTGATTCCTCTGGGGGGGGGGGGGATGGAACCCAAAACTATTTACGGTCAAATGATAAATATAAAGGATTAAGATTTGAATAGTTAATGTAATACATTTTATTAGGCACCTGTGTAAAATTACCCATTTTACATTGAATAACTAAGAGTGATTTATGAAGACATTTGTTGACGCATTTGTTAAATATGCTATTTGGGGCGACAGATAAAACTTACTCGTCGCTTGTGGGACCTAATGACAAATTAATGGATAGAGTTTTTGGTAATTGCAAGCCACACTGTTTGGTGATCTGAAGAGGATACGTCATGTGTAGACACTTTCTATAATTAAGAAAGAAAACTTACTTACTTTAGAAAACGTATAAAAAATACTTTTCTCTTGTCGCGCTTTACTCAATTAAAAATATTAAATGTGTTAAATATAGTGCGTGTGCAAAATGTGTGTACCTGGTGTGTACGAGGTGCCAGACAAAAAGGGGAAACTCTATGCTGTCACTCAAAGGTAATAACATTTATGTGAGTACATATAAAATGCAAACGCAGGGGCGCAAGTGTGCGATTGTAAAAGCGACGGTTGTCAGTTCGATTCTTTATTTAATTTTTTTTCGAGTGTGTGACGAATTGATGAGGCAAAGGGTTGCCTTCAGTTTCGCCACTCGACACACATTGGTTGTAGAATTCGATGTGGGGACCGGAAGTATATGTAACGGAGTGTTATATCGCTAGGTTCCCAGGTTCCTTCTGCGTACCTTGTTATATGTATAGCGTAAAGCTAAAAAACGAATAATAAACGTTTGGTTTTAGCGTGTGCTTCCAAAATAATTTCGGACTAATTACAATAATCATAAGAACTATAATAGAAGGCTTTGGACAATAGTTAAAAGTTATAAACAAATAAACTGAATTTAATCATATCACAAATTAAATACTTCGTCGAATATTCTCGATAATTGTTATGCATCTATATTCTTGTATTATTTATTTATTTTAAATTATTTATTATAATGTCTGTCTATTATCTCTTAATGATTATTTTATTCATATTATCGCTGTTATTTTAATTTTGTTATATTTATATGTGTATAATTATAAATAATTGAAGACCGTCGTGGCGCAGGGTCACAAGCGTGCTACTGTAAACGCGATGGCTATGGGTTCGATTCCCATTTGGTAGATTGAAATATTTTCTTGTTCTCGCTCTGGTAACGGGACTTGGCGCGGCGTTGAGTTCTACCGATCAACGTGAAACTGAACTGTCATAATGGAAAACAGAGTGTCTTAACATTATGCGCCCAGGTGCTCTGCTATGATATATATATACACTAAATGATGCATACAGTAATATATTAATATAAATTAATTACCTTACTCAATTTTTACCTAATTCATCCTTTCCTCATCTTTTACCATTAATATTTTGCACCTAATTAAAAAAAAATACTCAAAAGTTGGCCGTTTGTAAATTAAGAAAAAACATAGAAATATGTTAGAAATGGAAAGAATAAATAAAAATAAGTTATATAACTTTAATGGCATGATACCTAATAATGACAATTATATTACAACACGCTATGTTCGTAATTTATGTTTTATAAAATAAATCCATTTATCCATTTTATTAGTCATTTAATTATGTTAACAACTACATTCTAAGAATAAAAAAATCGATCTAAGATACAATAAATAACATTGAACGTTAAAATATCAAAATTTATCCTATTCTACCTTTTATTTTGAAGGCCGGTCATGGCGTAGGCGTTGTTAACGCAACAGATTGTGAGTTCGATTTCCAGTAGAGAACATATTATGTTTTTATCGCTTCTTGCTTGTGCGCAATGTAGGGTGAAGGTTGTAAATGTGTAATATATAACGTGTACTTTTATTTTATTTAGTAATTATATGTATTTGTTTTATTTAAAATTTAAATCATAAAAACTACTACACATGTATAATTAGTATGCAGTTATATTTTTGAAACGTTTTTTGTTTGTCTGAAATAGCAATTGAAATGGGATTGTATACTTTAAATTAATATAACGGTGTTGTATAATTTAGATCATCTAATTGTTTATAAACACATTTATTTACTAAAAGTAAATCTTTGTTCACTCTATATCCCCCGCATAGAAGGGAAGGCCGAGGCATAGTGTTCAAAATGAAATAAGACACTCCGTTATTCTCCCTTTAATTGTGAAATGAACGAATTAAATTTAAATTAATCATTCCCTCTAATGAGACCCTAACCCTCAGTAAATAAAGATAAACTCATGAGAACATTATAACATATAGGTTAATTTATTATGCATTTCTGTCACCAGGAATAATGAGAAGCGCAAGGAGAGGTCGCGCGTCGCAGCTCGGTGTCGACGCACCAAGGAACAGCACATCTTCGCTGAGCTGACTGCCGCGCTGCCAGCCAAGAAGGAGGAGGTGGAACAGCTGGACAAGGCGTCCATCATGCGCCTCGCCATCTCCTACTTGCGCGTTCGTGATGTTGTCTCGATGTGTGAGTCCTTTTTGAAGTGTGGTTAAAATATTTGTTCAGCTAAGCTTTATGAGGCCAGTCGTGGCGCAGTGGCACCAGTGTGTGACTGTAAACGCGACGGTTGTGGGTTTTTTTTCCCACTCGGGGAAATATATCATTATTTATGTGTAGTTTCGTTTCTTCGCACTGGTAACAAGGCAAAGCACGGCGTTGTGTTCCGATACTCAACGCGCAATGCCTCCAGAAATCGGCGAAAAGTGGATAGCGAAGTGTCTTAACACTCCCTCTACTGCTTGCCTGCTACATGCGGGATGAAGCGTGAAGCTGATACTATTATATATATAAAACGTACATGTCATGTGGTTCTTTTTATAAATATATTTTATTATATCAAATCCATTATAACGTGTGCATCAAGCGTGTCACAGCGACACGACTGCTTCAGGAATCGTAATTAAAGTATTTTTACTGAGTTTTAGGTCGTCGCATGAATAATGTACTTAATGTAGAACAAAAAAATATCGCGTCATTAAACAGGAGCTGCTGTTGTAAGAAACTTAATATTTGAAAAACTAAGTTTTTTTTTTATTATTATTGTCAGCTTCACGCTATATCCCGCTCATAGCAGGGTAGGCAAAGGGAATCTAGTGTTAAGACGCACCGTTCCCCACTTTCCACCACACATTCTGGGGGCAATGCGTGTTGAATGGGGGAACTCTACGCCGCGCTTTGACTCGACAGAAGAACGAATAAATATATTATTTCCTTGAGTGGGCATCGAAAGCACAATCAGTCACGTTTTGCAATTACACTTTGTGCCCTGCGCATGTGCGAGAATTAATTACAATTCTTATTTATTATGATTTATATCCGTTTATTAGGTATCACTGAGGTGACGTTGGATTTTCTGAAATTTTTTTTTGTGGAATTTGACATGACACCGCAACATCTGGTTTATTACGAATTTGAAGACACGTCACCGAAGCACTTGCACTGGAAATTTTAGTTCAATCACCAGTTCTCTTTTACTTTCAGTAAGACAATTTGCAAAGCTTCAGATCATAAGAAGCTTATAGTGTTACACTTTGTTGCCATAGTTTTTGATTATGAAATAGTAAAATCATAGGTTCTCACTTTGAGGATATAATAAATTTTACTCTGTTATTTGCTATTTTGTATGAACATTTATGCTGCATAAGGTAATTTAATAATCTTTGTATAATAAGTATTATACAAATGATATATTTCTATTTGATTTATTGCCATGTTATTATAATAAATCAAGTCATACTATATTAACTTGATTTTATATAAACGAGAAGGTTAAAGATCTAATAAACACAATGTGGGTAACGAAGAGTCTTAACACTATGTAACCTGCCTGTCCTGCTGTGTGCGGGATACAGCGTGAAGCTGATTTGATACAATGTTGCAATATTAACTATTGAATGTACTAAATAATAATGTTACCATTTAAAATTTCAGTGCCCGAAGACAAAGAAGCCCAAAAACTGCAAAGTCCAAAGGGTTTAGAAGAAGTCCAGTCAGAGCTCTCCTATATGAAAGCTTTAGATGGCTTCGTCTTGGTGTTTTCCCAACAAGGCGACATCGTATATTGCAGTGAAAACATCGCAGACCATCTTGGAATCTCACAGGTAGTCTTAGCTCATAAAAATTTAAAAAAAAAAAGTTTTTTTTTAATTCGTTCGATATTTATCGATAACATCTTAATTCCTTTTATTAAATCGCGAAGTTGGACCAAAGGCGTTGAATACAGTAAAAGTTTTAGAACATTTTTTTTTAAATCAAAATTTAAGGACTTTGTCGCAAATTAGAACATTTTATTATTATGTTTTGATACTTGTATACTGAAATAGCGCTTTCAACGCCACAAGTGCTATGAGCCAATCACATTTCGCAACCTTGATCGTTAATTCTGCTGTTTGTTAGTAAGACAATAAGTGTACAAAAAAATAAATGATAATAAATTTATTTATTTTGAGGCCAGTCTTGGCCCAGGTGCACAGTGTGACTGTAAACGCGACTGGTTGTGGGTTCAATACCCACTCCAGGAAAGGAGATATTTATTTAGGTTTATATTCATTTTTTTTGGAGTATTATTGAATTATAAGTTCGATTAGATTACGTATTTTGTTGTCAAAGTTATAATATTACATTTTAGTCTTTTCACTATATACTAAGGCCGCCCATGCCCGCCGATCTCAGATTTGAGAGCGTGAAATACGGCCCTAAGAAGTGAAGTCGAGTATTTCAAGTCGATTTGAAAATTAGTTTTGTTCTTAGAATATTATTTTGTAATAAGAAATAGAAACGTAGACAGGCATTTTTACAGCGTGAGTCAGCATTTTTATTTATGCTGAAATAAAAGAGTGCTAAATAGGCATTTACATCTTTTTTTTTGTCATTGTAAAAAAAATATGTGAAGGCAATGACCGCTTCAAAACCTATTCTCGAAATTTTTGTACGATTTAAAAGTTTTTTTGAACTTTATATAGTATAGTTAATTAAAAAAAGGAAAATAGCTTGTTACAGTAGATTGAATGTTCTTTTAGTTCGTAGTACCCATAAAGAAACGCGACTCGTTGTAGATTCGATTCCCACTCGAAATATTAAATATTTTATTTATTTCTTGGCTCTAGTGTTCCACCAATCAACATGCAATGCCACCAGAATTGGGCGTGTCTTAACACTGATTTTGTGAAATTTTAGCGAAAATTTTGAGAAACTTTCCACAGCTTAACTCTATGGGATACAATTTGACCTTTTAATCAAAAACTACAATTACAATTATCACAACAACTTCGCTGGGATCACCCTCACCTTTCAGAGCTGTAGGTTTACGTAGTGTTTGACCTGTAACAGCTGCACTTTGCTAAGCTAAATAAATATACAAAACCATCGACTAATATAATATATTATATATGTAGGTTTCCTGGCGCTAGCGCCATTGTATTTAAAATATGGATGTGCCTTATGCATTCTAATAATGTATGTTGCGTCAGTTGCGCTGTGCGCGCTATTTTGGAAAAACCACACGGATTATATCGAATTGTTTTCCAAAAGCTTAATAAGGAAACTAATATTTTAATGTGATAAGTTATTCATATAGTCAATATTAAGCATTATTTACTTTGTCAATTTAAATAGTTTTATAGATTCATTTGAGGCCGTCGTGGCGCAGCGGCACAGGGGTGTGATAGTAACGGAGTGTCTTAACACTAAGTCCCTTCTGCCTACCTTGCTACATACGGGATATAGCGTGAAGCTAAAAAAAAAATAATATTATTAAGTAAAATAGTAAAATATGCAGCTTACATTACGACATAGTTACAAGTATTTCATAGCAAATATTAGTCATGGTCAAAGCGAAAGAAAAGACGCATTAGTTTCAAATTACGTTGAAATTATAATAGTAATATGATACCAATTGTATGCCTACAGCTCATCACGCTACTCACTTGAGTCACAAAGACGGCAATTTCCTTCCTATCTATTAATAAAAAAAATATTATTTTTATTTATTTATTCAAATAAAATTGGAAAACAAACAGCAAATTAAATTATATTTTCGAAAAAATCACTCGACACCAGAGCGAAGAAATGAAATAAATTTTAATAAATATTTCCTTTCCTCGTACCCACAACCAGTCGAATTTGCAGTACACTTTGTGCCCCTGCGCCACGAGGGCTTTCACTCTTATGTCTTTATTGAGCTTTACTCGATAAATTTTAACTAATTCAGCTTAACCAAAATGATTTACATACAAATATATTAACATGGCTGTTTATTCATAAACATATGTTTAAATATAAATTATATTATTGGATTTTGCGGTCGATACTGCAGACTGTAGGTATATAGTAAATATTATGTTGCGTTTTCGTGTTGTTTGTTCTGATTTAAGGATAATTATTTAAAGACCGTATTTATTAACTGCTCTCAACTCTGAGATTAATAGTGAGAGCGATCTTAAGATGCCGTGTTTATCCATAAACATTATTATGATTTCTTTTTGCAGATGGAGATCATGGGCCAGAGCGTCTTCGAGTTCAGTCACCCTTGCGATCACGACGAGATACGCGAAGCACTTCGCCCAGGGAAAAATGGCAAACGCGATTTACTTCTACGCCTGAAATGCACCCTTACCAGCAAGGGGAGGAATGTGCATCTGAAATCCGCATCTTATAAGGTATAGTTAAAGAAACGCAAACTTAAATTGTCAGAGAGAGAGAATGAAAATGTTAAATATCAATAGTTAATATACTTTAGTGCTAATCGAGTTTAAAATGAATAAGATAATTTTATATATTATTAATATATTTCGTTAATATTGGCAAAACATAGTTAGCGTTGTAGTTAGAAGAACTCGATTAAATGACGAATCTCAATATATTATTATTAAATAAAGTTATGCCATGTATAACATTTAGTATATATTTATTAAGTGATTATTAGCATATTTTTATTAAGTCATCATGTTCAAGGAAAATATTTTTGAATAATTTCAAAGAACTATTTAAAACTCAACAGGCTCTTGCCTCAAAAGCAAATGTTAGCCTTAAATCAAGTTTGGCCATTATTTTTGCAATATTTGCTTTGACATTACGCAATTTTAGTAGTGTCCGTCTGAAATGTCTCAAATAGTGTCAATATAGAAAGTTTTACAAGCACTGGTCGCTCGCTTCGTACCTACGACCAATTTCTAATAAATCTGACATAATAATTTATTACTTAAAAGAAAGCTACTTTGAGTACCACAATTTGATTTTACAGGTGATGGATGATAGATCAATGTGTAAACAGATTCCTCTAGTTAAATTAAGTTGCCAGAAAATTTATGGTTCTTATTGGTTCTTTCTACTACTTTTATTTATTTATTTTTTAAATCTCATAACACTAATATAGTTTTTCTGATTATTAAATTTCAATTTACTACAATAATTTTATTCATATAGCAATGTAGGCAGAAGGTCACGTCATGTTAAGACACTCGGTTCCTTACTATCCGCCGAGTTTCGTGGCATAGCGAAGAAATTAAAATATTAATAAATAATAATTAATTCCCTCAAATTGGAGTTGAACTCGAAAGTAACTCTTGTCTCCTGTGCCACGACGACGACGACGACGACCTCACAAAACATTAACCTATATTTACTTGTAAACTTTTATACTGTGATATACATATATATGTATAAATATAAATCTGCGAAATCATTCCGTCGCGTTGTAGGTCTTGACCCGTAGCGAGTCGTATTTGGCTTTAATTATCACATCTCATATAATTATTGTTTTTCTGCAAATCTGTAGTTCTGACATTTTTGTTAATTTTCGATTCACGATTCGCGTTGTTTCCAAGTGGTTCCGAGAATTCGTGAAAACAAGAGAAAGGCTTATATTTAAATCGTGGCGTAAAGCACATGTGGTTCACATTAATTATAGATGTACATATTATGTTGCCTTTAATTATAGATTTTCTTAGGAATTTCCTTTGCCATTTGAATTATAATTATCCTTATAAACAAATAGCGACCTAGTTAATATACGATATCTATAAAAAAAATAACATTACTCGTCGTACTCGTAACTAGATAGCACGGTTACATATTGATGAACAACAAGGGTCAACGAGTTGAGACGTTGGCTAGTAAACGGCTATAAACTTACTTTAAGTGACACTTTAAATCAAAAAATTATGACGCTTTTCTTTTAATAAGAAACAATGAATATATATTTTTTAATATAATAAAGAAATGTACTTTTTAATTAATATTAAATTTAATTAATCTTAATTAAATATTAAATTAAAATTTAATCTTCACATGATGAAACTATTCATGGCATTATTACAAAACTAGCTTTATTTATATCTAGTGATAGCGGAAAACGTAAGAGATGTTCAATTCTATTGTTATAGCTGCGTTATGGGTAAAACCTGAAATAATTTATTCTGTTTTTTCCCCACCAGGTAATTCACGTTACCGGTCACATGTTGACCTGCGAGGAAACTAAAGAACAAGAAAAGAACGTGGAGTCTGAAGATGAAAATAAAGAAAGTGGAATGAAGAAATTCACCAAAGCTGCCCTATTGGCTGTAGGGACGCCGATCCCGCATCCTTCTAACATTGAAATACCACTATACAGCATGACCTTCCTTACGAAACATAACTTGGATATGAAATTTACTTATTCTGATGAATGGTGAGTATTTTTTTTTATTAATATTTCTTAGGCTGAACTGGATATCACTATAAAGACCATTTATTTACCAAGCATTCTATCCAAGACAGACATTTTTTTTATTTCGTCACGTTGAAAAATCGTACATGCAATTGCAATTATATCCAAATAAAAAAAACGTATAGAAAAATAATTGGCAATAATAATATTATCTATTGTTATTAATATAATAAAATAAGTAAATATTGTTTAAAGAAATATTAATTCTAGCTTCATATATTTATTCTCATAAACGTAATAAAGAACGTGCTTAAGCCGTGGTTAATCCATAAAATCCTGTATTTGTCGACAAGGTCGACGTATTCAACATTTTATGGCCTACTTGTTGCGGCCGATGACAAAAACAAACCATTATTACCCCAAACCTAGTCTAGTTAGTACCTAACAGCGATAAGAGATGGCGCCTGTACAACAATACAGTGTACACGTTATTACCTTGCTAAATTTAGGTGCTCCAACCTACATTAGAGTTTGTATACACGGCACGGTTCACTCTACACGGCAGGGTTATATCAACAAAAATATCACCTTCAAATGTATTTTGTAGGTTAAACATGATGCGAATTCGCGGCTTGATGCTTTTTGTATAGTGCAGCGACGATGAAGGGAAGGGTGTTGGATCTGTGATAGTGTGATGTGGAAAGTGCAGTGTGTGATCATTTAGTGCAGTGTGTATGCAGTTTAGATATATTATTGTCGCATATTGATTTTGGTTTTCTGCGAAAGAAATACAACGGGAATGGCGGGTTTTTTTAAATCTGTAAGTTTTGTAGATCCCCGTTTTAAATAATATTAGCAAAGAGTTATGTTATAATAAATATGGTAATTCATATTGAGATTCAACTATGTTGTCAATATGTGAAAGGTGCAATAGAACGTCGATAGGTCATTCAAGGTTAAGTGTGTACCGGTTAACATAACCCAAAGTTATGGACTGTAGGTCACATTGGGGGTGACCTTTGATATCCTTATGGGATTTCTGTACATATAGTTTTTATAATAATCTATTTACGAACCTAAAAATTTACTTAAAATGTAGAATTTCCGTTATACCTATTAATATTTTCGTACTTACTTTACTTTTGAATTATTATAATAATTTTGCATATTTTATCTATACTTGTTTTCTCTTTCCTGTCGTGTGTTATTAAGCGTATAGTCAAGAAACAAATTTGCGCTCTATAGAATAAGATCTCAAATACTATAAAACATTTTTTAATTGCCAAAGAGTAAGCATAATAATTTAAAAAAAAATCATCACGCTGTACCCCGCACACAGCTACCCTGCTGTGCAGAGCGAACCTAGTTTTAAGACACTGTTCGCCTTTTTCTGCCCCGAATTCTGGAGGCATTGCGTGTTGAGTGGCAGAACTCAACACCAGAGCGTAGATTTTAATATATATATATTTAAAAAATTGTTTATTTATTATTATTGGTTACCCTGCTGTGTGCGGGATAAAGCGTGAAGCTATTTTTTTATTAGAAACATCTTTAAAATAATGAAATTATGTTCATAATAAATAACCTAAATAAAACTAATGACAACATGACAAACATTAATTATTGTTACAGTCTGTTGAACACTCTCGGGTACGATTCAGAGGATTTGGCAGGTCGCTCCCTGTACGAGTACCATCACGCCGCCGACAGTGCTGCTTTGGCTCAGCAGTTCAAATCCTGTGAGTACATTATGTATTTATTTTTTGGAAAAAGTATATTATTTTCTCTTAAAATTGCATAAGGAAAATTTTGATTATATTACTATTTTTTGATTATTGCTTTTATTTTTAGTTATATATTTATTTTAGGTAAATAGTATGTATTATTTTCTTCTCATATTTTACATTATAATTTAAAAAATATTTTGGCATGAATCATAAAATGCCATGAATGTTTTAAATTTTATTGAGCGCCATCTATGATACGTTCAAGTAACCAATACAGGTTTCAATTTAGTTTCTTTACGTGTACAATAGTGCTTTTGGTTACAACAAGATGGCACCTACTGTTTATATTTGATTAATCGCAATGTTGAATTCTATTTGAGGCCAGTAGTCACTCAGGTGCGGCAAGTTGAGGGTTCGATTCTCGCTCGAGGTAACGAAATATTTATTATTCTCATTTCCACGCTCTGGTTACGAGACAAAGCGTGGCGTTGAGTTCCGCCACTCAACAGGCATTACTTCGAAAATTCGGCGGAAAGTGGTAACGAAAGGCCTTATCAGGTACTGAGTGTCTTAACATTATGTTCACAGGTTTCTTTCACATAAATGTTGACACTATAACATTGGCATGGTAACACGATCGAAACGTGAATGTATAAGTGATGAGTGTTTAATCGTACCATGTCTTTGTTAGCTTAGAAACAACATTACTTTTGTGTATATTACGTGAACTAGAATAGTATGGTACGGACTTTTAGTTTAATATTTGTTATTTGTCTATTTGTATTATAAAATGATTAAATTTGTATTCAATTTTAATTATTTTAAAATTTATTGACTCCTTTTTCTTTAATAAAATCAGTCAAAACTAGTATGTTCATCAATATTGACATCGCACAAAAAATACGCACTTACTGTGTACCTGTGATTATTGCCTTGAAACATTCATAAAAAAAGTATATTTTATATACAGTGATCTTATAATGTAATTACGGAGCAATAAAGATTTTAGCTATCGGATGCGTTTTTACACTTGATTTTCATCCAACAAGTTGAAATAAGTACGAAAATTATTTATATAACTCCGGCTTTCTCGGGAAAACGTTGACCAGTGCCGAAATAAACTTGTTTCTTCAGTTGAGGCATCCCTCGGGAATATTTCCTCATGGGGAGAAAGGACCTTGGTTCTATTCAATCCCAAGAAGACAAGTTCTACCACTCAACACGCAATGCCTCCAAAATTCTAATTTTAAAGTGGGGAACGGAGTGTCTTAGCACTAGGTTCCCTCTGCTTATCCTGCCGTGTGCGGGAAACAGCTTGAAGCTGATTCTATATTATTTATTTTTTACAAACGCTTTAGCGTGATTCTCTTTTTTTGTATAATAATATAAGACAAAACTACGGAACGATTATTTTATTACATCAGTTACATCCATTATTCAATAAATACATGTATGAATATTACCTAAATTAATGTAAAGGTATATAAGGGCACTAGTAAAACTCTCATACACTGTGCGTTAAATTTTGAAAATGAATTTATGAGAACAGGTATTTATATATAACACTCCAAAAACAAGGATGTAAATTTGAAATGTCATCTTACATGATGTAACGTTTATATTGTCTTTTTATACAGAGGCGGGTGATAACTAGATTATATGGATCAGCTCTAGACCTCCTTATCGCAGATAAGACGTCATATTTAAAATATAAAACAAATAACAATAGGTGAATTTTCGTTATCAATAAATACCCTTTACCGAGTTCTGAACGTACATTAAAATTTAATTTTATAATTTATTTATAAGTTGAGAATGAAATGCAGCCGAAATATCTACAGTCTTACTAGCTTTTACCTTTTATTTTGTTTCTCTTTCTATGACATATTCAAGATTCTAACATAATTAGGCCGCATTGACGCCGTCGTGGCGTGACTGTATACGCGACGGTTGTGGTTTCGATTCCCACTAGGGGGAGTGAAATATTTAATATTTTCATATGAAATATTTCACTGATGAAATAGTTTAATAGTTTCATCTAAAGAAGAATGCTGTATGTAATGACGATCGTATTAAAAAATTTACCAACCCTAGTTAATTAAAAAGAAAATAGCAGTTAGTCGTAAAACTAGCGTTCGGTTCTCCATATTCTTTTTTTGTTGATCATATAAAATAACTTATTACTTAATTATATCTTTAGGTAACACCAATTTGAAGGAAAGTTTATGTACCGTAAAATGTCCGGTTTTATGTTTTATATCGTTCCCTCGAGAACTGGTTTCGTTGTTCAAGAGAGATACAATTCAACAATGAAATTAAAGCTGAAATGTAAGTGAAAAAGGTATAGTAATATTATTTTAATTAAGTAAGAAATGCTATTTCTTGTTTTAAAATTTAACTAACTTAAGTCTTTTTTTGTGTCGTAACTTCACGCTGTACACCGCACATAGCAGGGTGGGCAGAGGTAACCACGGTACCTATTGTTAAGACATTTATGATAACAAATATATTATTCTATAAATTCCAGTTCAAATAGAAGATCTTTATTTAGATATAAAAATAATTATTCTTAGCATGAACGAAAAGAAACATGGATTTACAGTTATTAATAACAATAAATCTTGCACGAAATATTACCTCATCGGCAAATTGTTGTCAAATTGTCCTCAAGTAGGTACATGTTATTGCTTGTCATCGTCTATAATAATTAGCGGTGTCATTTATCAAAATTTCAGTTACAGGTTGAGGTAAAGTCAACCTAATAATAAAGTATTCATATCCTAATAATAGCTTTTAATACTTTACGGGAACCTTCGATAATATTATGTATTAATTATGTTTTCCACCAATTGAAATTTGCGTTTATAAAATTCAGTTTATTATTTTTTATAAAATTCATTCAGGAGCTGACTCCTTGATCTGGTTTTAGGGTAAAGCGCAACGTAGCTTCCTGAATTGAACGGAAATCTGACAATGAGAACGGACTGTCTTAACGATAGGTTCCCAGGTTCCCTCCCTCTGCCTATGAGTGGGATACAATGTAAAGCTTTAAAAAAAATCTAATTCTATGTATATGGTTGGTTGGTTGAATATACTAATATATAAATAAATACATTGAATTGTGAATTTCAACTTGCGGTCGGATTAACCACAGCTATTCTAACTTAAACAAGAACGGAGCCTCGCAACGGAACTTTAATCTGGATCACAAGTAATTTTCTGCAATCCCAACTCTGTACTCGCCAACGATGCGAATGTTCTATTTTGTTGAGATCTTTGCCGAGCGAGATTTACGTAAATTAAAAGCAATTTAAATCAGTTTCACGCTGTATCCCGCAAACAGCAACAGACTAGGTCAAGGTACCTAGTGTTAGGACAGTTCATTCACCACTTTCTGCACAATTTTGGGAGCATTGTGTGAGTGGCAGAACTAAACGCCGTGCGTTGCTTCGACGCCTGAGCGAAGATATGAAAAGATATATTCATATAAAAATTTCAATTCCTCTAGTGGGCATCGTTTCAAAGTAAATAAATTATTTTATGTAAAATAGGACAATGTTATAAGGAAAATCTTTTTAAGTAAGTTAACTACAACTACCGTTCTGATATAATTATGATTATAATTGATAAGTTAGATACCTATATTTATAGACTTAATATTTCGAGACACCTAAATTTCGTCAATCAACACGCAATGCGTTGTAAATTCGGCGGATAGTGAGGAAAAGAGTGTCTTAACACTAAATTCTCTCTGTCTAGCCTGCTATCTGTGGAGTACAACGTGAAGTTGAAAAAAAAAATATAAATGTTACCCAGCGTTTTGTATTTAAATTGTATTTGTGTAGTTAATCTCATTATAATACAAAATTAGGCAATAATATAAAATGAATTTATATTTATACTTTTTAATTATTTTTCTCGTTTCACATATTCCCTCTCGCATGTAGTATTAAATTCATTGTTAATTTTACACAATGCTTGTAAATCATAGTTAAGAGTAACCATTATGGATGTCAACTTTCAATTATATGACTATCAACTGCTCAATAAGCCCCCATAGGAACCGGTCACACGCACGTCTTTGTTGCTACACGTGTCAACCGAAAGCTTGCTTTATGAAATAACACGAATAAAACTTTTTGCCGTAAGCTGTTTTATAAATATGGTTGAAATTAAAGAATATGATACGCTTAAGTATGATAATTATGTAGGTATATATTACCTACATATTGTGTATAGGTTATATATTACACGGTGTATAAACAAAATGTGATATTTCCAGACCATCGTACTTTGCGTTGTTACCAGAGCGAGGAAAGGAAAAATTAAATATTTCATTTCTTTGAGTGGGAATCGAACTCACAATCTATCACATTTAGAGTCACACGCTTGGGCCTTAATTCATTCTATTATATAATATAATTTTATTTCAATTCCAAATTGAAATAAATACACGTTGTAAAATTTACACCTATTTTAAATATATTGTTATTTTTTAATAAATTTACATTAAGTAAATTGATTTACTTAAAATCACGTGTATAATGGGTGATGATACAACAAATGTCATTGTCGGTGCGGCTAAATAAAACCGGCGTGACGGCCGACCATCGAAGAATCCAGCTGACTTGCCAAATTTTCAACTTGTTTATCTATCACGGCTAACATTTTAAACCCATTAATATTTATCTAGAATGGCCTTTTTAGTTTTTGCTCTGTTTGAATTTTGGAAGAGCCTTTTTATTCTGTATATGTTTATTTTAAACAGAAACTTTTTTTCAGGTTTGGACTGTGTCCCGCATATAGCAGGGTAGAAAGAAGGAATGTAGTGTTAAGAATTTGAATTTTTATGTATAATTACGATATGAGAGAAAATATTAATAAATGATAACTCATTACACCGAGTGGCAATCGAACGCATAACCGTCGCGTTGCAGGCTCACGCTTGTGCCTTGTGAAACTGATACGACATATAGTTCGGTCAAAAACACTTAAATGTTATAATATATAGAAAAAATTAATATTTTTCAATATATTTTTTTCTAAAAACCACTACTGTAGTTTCTTAATATTTGATTTAAAATAACACAAAATTATTTTACTATATTATAATATTGTATATTAATGAATATTATCACGATTTGTCTTCATGCTTATAATATATTAAAGCTCGTATAGAAACTTTTAACGGACCATCTGATTATATAATAAAATTTAAGAACGCTTACATTTTATTCACGTGATGATCGTGTTTTTTCTGCGCTGCCTTGAACTTGAACGCAAAATCGCCTCAATATAAATAGATTTACATACATTTCATACATTTGCAAATGTTGACGGAGGTATTTATTTACTTTGTCGCTAACTTTCTTTATAATATAAATATTGATTTTTCAATAATCTATTAAAATATCTATATATCCGTATATATATATATATATAATATATATATATATATATATATATATGTGCCTTTATTTAATTTATTTTGTTTTTGTTTTTAATTTGTTTTAAAATATTTTACATATATGCTGTTTTCGTAAAAGGTTCGCTGACGATTCCATCCGGTATAATGCTTAGTGTTCAATGTGCGCAAAATACACTCTTTACAATATCTTATATAATATAGTAGGACACAAAGGTGTGACTTTAAAACCACGGTTGTGGGTTCGATGTCTACTCGTGGGAATGAATTATTATTTATTAATATTTCCATTTCTTCGCTCTGGCACCGAGGCAAAAGCCCACCCAAAAATATTTAAGATTTCAATTAATATATTAAACTAAAATCTTAGATTTTTCGAAATTCGAAATCTTATACTATTTATTTACAATTTAATACATATTGTATGTAATATGCATCGCATTTAAATCGTATCTATTGTCGTCTCCGGACTGAAATGAAACACTTCCTGGCTGTAAGATCTCGTTACATCATTCAACAAATTCCATTCGATATTGCGTTGGCGTTACTATTACATTTATTGATAAATAAAAAAATAAGCAGCTTTAGGCTATACTCCGCACACAGCAGGGTAGGCAAAGATAACCTAGTGTTCAGACACTCCTTTGCCCATTTTCCGCCTATTTTTTCGAGGCGTTGCGTTTCGAGTGGCGGAACTAATTGTCCGAGATTTTACCTTGGTGCCAGAGCGAAGAAATGAAAATATTAATAAATAATAATTAGTTCTCTTGAGTGGGAACCGAACCCACAACTGTCGCGTTACTGTCACATGCCCTTGTGTCCTTGAGCCACAAAAAATATAAAACTTTATCCCTACAATGACTAAAAAAGCAATTTATGTGAAAATATGTTTCTACAAAGGATAGCTTTTAGCTTTGTAGTCTAGTTATAATTAAAAATTCTTCGCTTAGGTAGTAGATATTTATTTTACTTTTGTTAAAACTACTCTTATATTAAATTTCGAGGCCAGACGTGGCACAGCGGCACAAGCGTGAGACTGCACACATGACAGGTTATGGGTTCGATTCCTGTATATTTAGTATATTCATTTCTTCGCTCTGATAACTACTCAACACGTAAAGCCTGCAGAATTCTGTGAAAAATGGAGAACTGTAACGTCTTAACGGAAGCTAAGTTCCCTCTGGCTACCCTGCCTTGTTCAGGATACAGCGTGAAGCTAAAAAAAATATTATTATATTTAAAAATGTATATATGAATAGTCTGTATTACATATTACAGTTACAGTGGGTTGCATCGTAGTTTTTACTTTTGTATCAGAGATGTAAATATTAATAAGATATATTCATTCCCCCGAGTGATGATCGAACCCGCAACAGTCGCCTTACAGTCGCACCCTTGTGCTCCTGCGCCACGTTAAGCTCCTAAGTTATTGAGAATATTTAACATGACAAAATATTCTCATACTATATTACCAAAAACGTTTTGTCCATTATATATTATTTGAACAGGGTCCGAGAAAATAAAAAAAAATCGTGCCTACCCGAACAGACCTCGCATTATCCACATTCCGGCCTCAAAAGGTTTATTCAAATTAAGTAGAACCTTCCCCCACTATGCACGATATACCTATTCTGAATAACAAAAATATTAAATTTACTTTGTTCATTCAATTTTTTTTTGAGGGTTATGTGAATATTAAAAATAATTTAATTGGAATAATATCAAAATTCACTTGCATTTGCAATTAGTTTTTGGTGGATATTTGATATCTATAAGGAAAACAATTGTGGAGATTTCAAGATATTGTTAAAAATTATCGACCGATATTTTGCCGCGAGTGACGCGTCACTGGTCTAATATTTTTTATATTCAGAATGAATTTAACATAATTTTATACTATAATATATTATTTTTTAGCTTCAAAAGAAATCACATGAATTTATTTAGATTTATTCTGCACTCCCGGGAAGTCGTTCATCTCAGGTCGTTGTCTAATTTTCAATTCACTAAATTATACTAACGTATAGTAACAAAGCACCGAGAGACCAAATATTCTTGTCCATATAATACAGACAACACGGTAATGTAAATATTTCTATAGTTTTTATTAAATTGAATATATTAGAATAAAAATTTAAAGTAATTAGGTATTTTCTTTATACAATTATGATACTTTATACAATAAATTATATGTATTACGTTAATTTTATTAATATCTGTTCAGTATAAAATATGCTATTACTATCTGTGTTTGACTCCGCGACCTATCGCGTGATGATATTATTAGACCAAAAAGATATTTAAAGATAAGATAAAAAAAACGCCAGAGGCCAGTTGTTACGCAGGGGCACAATTGTGTGATTAAACGCGACAGGTCGTAGGTTCGATCCTCTCTCGCAGAAATGAAATATTTATTTAAATTTATATTTTCGTTTCTTCGCTCTTATTTCGAGGCAAAGAGCGGCGTTGATATCCGCCACTCAACATGAAGCTGATTCCATAATTCTAATCGTCCATTTTTTTTAGTGTACCCGAGATATGATTTCATTACATTGGGTCGATACGCCAGTTGCTACGTCGACCAGTCCTCTACCAGTAACGATAATAAGCGGCGAGTTTTACGACCACTCAATTGTTCAGGAGATAGGAAGTTGGCAGCATCTTTTATGTTCCTAGATTTTGATAGAGTATTTTTTTGTTTCTATATTTTTTATCAGCTTCACGCTGTATCCCGCACACAGCGGGGTACGCAGAGGGAACACTAGTGTTAAGACATTCAGTTCCCCACTTTTCGGCAAATTCTGGAGTCATTGCGTAATGAGTGGCGGAACTCGACGCCGCGCTTTACCTCAAAAATCTATAGGTATATAGAATATATTTCTTTCCATTATAATGGATATACTCGAGGTACTTATAAATATAAAAAACGAATAGATTATCATAATTTATTCTGATTATTGATTACTAGTAGACAAGTATTATGTCGTATGATACCGACTTTGATATTCAAACATTACGCAGCTACAATAGTGTGTGTGCACGTGACTGACATAATTTTTCAATATTATTTTCATACTCTACCGAGAGTGGCTGCCGCAAGTGGCTTTATGTCTAAGAAAAAGTAGGTTGACAAGTTCACCTAAAAAGCATACACTACAAAGCTTACAGGGATATATAGGCTTTTTCCTACAGCTTCGCCCTTTGGTGAAATGGGAATAGCTAAGAGTTGTGTATGGCACACGACATATCTCAGTGCCTGGCTGCCAGTTGTGTTACAACGAAACTTTATAGATAGAGATGTAAAGAAAAAATAAGTGTAACGTACTGAGACCAGCTCCGTTGTGTATATTTCGCAGTTTTACATTTCAGTATTTTTTTATTTATGTAACAATACCACTATGTTAGTATTTTGGAATATTGATAGTTTTCCAAGTATAAAGCGAATTATTCAGATAATGATAACTATTATACATTTATCTATTTATTACACTATTATACACAAAAATGTTATTCTCGATTTTATTGGTAGTCAAATAAATAATTACTTCTACTCTTATAAATATTTTACTCTTCCGTAAAATACCCTCGACAGTATCCATTTGCTCTATAAAACCGAGGGTCCAATATAATACAGGAAAATTTATTAGCGTGATAATGAACCGGCCTGTTTACTGTCTTTTATAGCTTTTGAGGATATTTTTATATGAAGAGTATTACTATAAAAAACGTATAACTTTAAAATAAAATGGAAAATATTTAATATATTGGCACATTTTTATATAAAAGGTCTTATAAATATATCTTGTATATATATAAATAAAAATAAATAAAAATAAAAATAATTTATTTAAATAAATAATATATGCAATACAATTGTAAATACTTTATAACATCTGCTGGTAATTATAATTATTTGTGACTAAACATATAAATATTTTCTCAATAAAATATTTTGGAAGGTTGCCTTTAATGCAGACTTGTGTTATAGTTGTCTCCTAGTAAAACCGTTCGGTGCTTACAATTATAATTAACTGTTATTTGTTGTAATGCAATTATATTGTATTTATATAAATAGTTGACTTAAAAAATAAATAAATCAGTATCCTGCGCACAGCAGGGTATGTCACTTTCTCTATTGGGAATCGAACCTACAACCGTCGCGTTACAGTCACACTCTTGTGCCGCTGCGCCACGACGGCGTCAATAGTTGACTTAAATAAATTAATTTATAGATGTAACGTTCCATATTTACAAACCTAATAATAGAATACACGGTGAGTTCTGCCACTCAACACGCAATGCCTCCAGAATTCAACAGAAAGTGGGGATGGAGTGTCTTAACATTACGTTCCCTCTGTCTACCCTGCTGTGTGCGGGATACAGCGTGAAGCTGATTTAATGTTTTTTGTCCTTTATATTTAAAAATATATATTACACATCAAAGATATATTTAAAATGACATTGGAGCTGCTCTTGAGTTACAAGGACGATGTCGTAACATTTCTTAACTATTGTCTTTGACGTTTCTTAGCAACAGGCACATAATAACACACATATTACCGGAAATTTATTTTGCTACTTTAAATTATGATACATTGTGTAGATATATGTATAATATATGTATGTACTGTTTAATGAGACATATATTATCGATTTTACTGTCTGTACAACATTATTATATCCTCAAAGATAAAAATAATTAATTCATCTAAAATTGTTTTTGAGCATTTTTTTTGTAATAAACCGTTCTTTTATAATTTGTTTAAGTATTCCTTGTACAGAAGTTATTTCGATTCATATTTTGTTGAATAAATTGTCTGATTCTATTACATTTTAGCTTTGAAAGTTAAAAATCATGTATTTATAAGAGTATATGAGAAATATTTTTGCTTATAACATGACAATTATATATATTTACTTATAATAAATAGAACTAAATTAATATAAAAAGAAATACACAATGACCGTAGTAAATAAATAAATTTCCACACGTGTCCTTAGAATTGTAAATAAAACAATATTTTCAACACTCCTGTTATCTATTGCTCAAACCTAAATTGAATTCAAGGTCGATGATACAATTCACTGAAATAAATAACTTAACATTCATCTAAGATCCCGCATTCTATATGCGAGATACGAGTATATTGTTACATTTGTCTTCATTTATTTATTTTACAGTATCATAGTATTTTTATATTAACTAATGTAAATATACATACTTTACTATATATGACATACATACTTTACATATTGACATGTGCACATGTCAATATGTATGTAAGCCTGTATCTGCTCTACTTTTTATGAATAACCCGACAGCTAATAGTTTTGTTTCGTAAAACAGTTTGAGGCCAATCGTAATACAGAGATATTAGCGTGTGACTGTAAACGCGACAAGTTGTGGGTTCGATGCCCATTCGAAAAAATTTAATATTTAACATCCTCGCTTTAATGTCCAGGCAAAGGGCGGCGTTGAGTTCCGCCACTCAACATGCACTGCTTCCAGAGTTCGGCGGATCTATTACTCATACTTAGCCAAATATAAATCAGTTATTTTCAAATAATCGGTTGAGAGAACTACACCTTGCAAACATTCAGATACCTCAGTAATCTCAATAAAGTCAATGTTAGCCTGGACGGTTTGGTACAATGCCAGCTGGGCGGCTAGCAACATTGGAAAATAAACAAACGCATAAATATTATATGATATTTTATAGCTGCTCTTCGAAATAATTTAAGTTTTTGGAAAATTCTATTAGCTTTTACATACTTTATGCTCTCAGAAGATACTCCATAAAGTGTATATGTATATGAAATGACTGCAATTGTTTCATATTAATATATTTATAATTTCTGAGGTTAGTTATCTAGTAAATATGTTTGCACTTTATGAGCTTTGTACAACAAAGTTGCTTTAAAAAACTTTAAAAAGTGTTGTCTGTTTGTATGTGCATTTCCTGACGCTTATCTAAGAAACGACTTAATTCATAATTGTAGTTTACATTATTGGCAAGCTTCCCATAACATTAAGTATTTGTTACATTACATTTGGTCTATATATACATGTCATTGGACGATATAGGTACTATAAATAACTTTTATTGAATTGGCTGTAACTTTACTTTTCAATATAGATAAATAGATAGATATTGTTTCCAAAATGATATAATTATTAGAAAACGGAAATAACGCAGAGACGCAACCGCGAGCGAGTCGATAGTATATACCAATACCTCCAATCCAACGGAATGTAGATTGATTCGATTATATTACTGTTAGAAATACTTTAGCTATAGATAGTCACGAGAATTAGAACTAATAAACGTTTCAGTTTTTATGTACTCTGACACTCGGAGTGACGGCTGACATCACTTTAATATTTGTATGACAGTCTTCAGTCAATTACGTAGCTGTTAGGTCGTTAACTTAGTGTTAAGACACTTCGTTCCTAATTTCTCCGCCGAATTCTGATGACATTTGAGTGGCACGACATAAAAATATTACATATTTCATTTCCTCGAGGGGCAATCGAACCCACAACTGTCGCGTTCACAGTCACACACACTTGTGCCCGTTACGCCACGACCGGCCTCATTTATAACTACAGTCACTGTTAAATATCCTATTTAAAGTAATAATTAAAATTCATATTTAATAAATAATTTTATATTAATATATTCTTGTTATCGATTGGAAAATGTATAGGTTAATTTATTTACAAGTTAATGTACCTTTTCCTATCTTTATTGGAGACCCATTAATCTTCGGATGCCGTCTTGGAATATTATTAATTTTAAGAAGGGCTCTCATATTTCAACCTTCAACCTCTTTTAAAAACCTGTAATTTATGCTAATGTTTAAAATCTCTAAAATGATCGATTTTGGTCTAATTTTTTTTGATGATCTTAATGTATTTTGGATAAATCATTATAATAATATGTTACGATGATATAAAAAACAAAATTGAAAAAAAAAAAACGTGAAATTAAATTTAGGAAGAGAAAGGTCTTCATCAAGCCCAAAACAAAATAAATGTTATCGTTCTCAAGTCATTTGCGTTCAATTCAATTTACGCCAGAGTAATTCGAGCTTTAACTTGTGGGACAGTATACTTTTCTTTTATTCATTTTTTTCTTTTTCACGATTCGTTTCATTATTATTTTTTTTATTTTAGTTAATTATAATATAATTTTATTTTATTATTTCGATAAATAATATATTTATCCAAGCGTTTGATATTTAGTAATATTTAAATTACTTATTAACATATTTTTTTCCAGTGTTCTCGAAGGGACAATGCGAGACGGGACAGTATCGATTCCTAGCCAAGCGTGGTGGGTACGTTTGGGTGCAGACCCAAGCCACAGTCATTACAGACAAACAACAGAAGCCGATCAGCGTATTCTGCGTCAACTACGTCATCAGGTAGGTGTAGACTTAAGCCGGGCTCGCATTTAGTCAATAATTCTTGCAAATTCTATTATAATTTTCAGGATTTAATACTTCAAAAAATATTATCATAAAATTTTTACATTTTACTGGATTCGGTGAGTATTATATTTTCTTTTTATTTCATAATTTGTTAAGAACATGGTCTATTGTTAAATGATTGTATAGATATTAAATTAAGATAATGTTTGTCACTTAAATACTTCGACATGACGCTATTTATTGACATTTGTATTTTGTAAGTTATCTCTGTAGGTATATTATTTCTGATATCTTGACTGTGTTTAATCAAGTTTATTTATTATATAATGGAGAAGTGGCGTGATGGAAAATATAATTTGACTCGCAAAGGTATAGAAACCTTTTTACTACGAATTAATATTTATTACTTTTTTTAATTAAAATTAATAATATTCACACGTTAAAAATATGACTCAATTGTTCGTGGATTCTAATTCGCCAAAACATGTTAATTAACACGCCGTTATTGGGTTCAGTCGTGTATATATATATATATATATATATATATATATATATATATATGTATGTATGTACGTTTGTAACTTCCACTTTTTAGTATTATTTTTTTCACGAAAGCGTCTTTTTTAATTCATATTTTTAAAAAAAAAAACGATATTGGTGTCTTAAAAAGAGCAATCTCACAAAAAACTTGATTAAGTAAGAAGAAGCAATAAAATAACGTACACTGTAATCCTTTGATCGTGTGACGCGGGACGCGAGATGTAAGTGTTAACCCTGAGGCTGGTCATTGGAGTGATTCGAGACCGCCACTAAGCCTCTTTCTCTTTTTTATTTATGACAATAATTCCACTGATGTTGTAAAGGGAAGAACGGATTGCTTGGGCTTTTTTTTTGTTGTTTATCATACTCTCTTTTTTTTAGTTTTTCACTGTATCTCGTATGTCTAGGAAGCATATTGAATCTAGTGTTATTTTTAATAATATATTTTATAATTCTCCTTTAATAATTAAAACTCTATTATTTTTAAATTCTCTTTACGTAACACTTGCTACTATTAAAAAGGTATGTTAAATAGATAAGACGTCTTGTTATCTTGCATTACTACATAAATTTAATTTCGTGATCAGTCACCATTTACTCTGACGGTTATCGTAGATACTACCGTCGTAGTGTACAAGGGTTTGTCCCTCGTCTGGTTGAAATGCCGTAACAATTGTGTTACGACAGATCGTAAACTACAACGATTCTTTTTTTATCTTAGTTTAAGTGTATACGTATTATGAAAAAAAAATCGATCAATGTAATAGCACCCCAACTTTAAGGGATTTTAAAAATGATTTCTTGTATTGTATTTTTGCAAATATCATTCTTAATATTTTGTTTTTTTTTTATTTCAATCGGTTCATAAATAAAGAAATTACGAATACGATTAAAGTATTTTATTCGACAAAATTTCTGCCGTTTTTATTGAATTAATTGAAACATTTTTCAATGTAATAATATAATAATAATATTATATATATTTCAATCAATATTGTATATATATATTATATATATATAATGGAATATTGTCATCAAAGGGTTAATGATATAAGAATACAAAATCGTGTGTTAAAATAAATTTATTTACTGCTATCGTCGAGCGAGGAAAAGCTGTATCAGTTAATATAGCTTGAAAGTGCTTCAAAATTCATATTGGGTTTATAGCTTATACTTACCATGTTGCCTGAGGGCTTATTATCGAGGCCACCTATAAAATTATACGAGATTTTGACACCTAAATATAGCCTAAGGGCCTGAAAACATATAACAAGTATGAGTTATTGTAACCTCTTTGAAAATTGTAAAAGAGAAGCTACTCTCCTTGAAATTTTATATTATTGTCGTCTGAAGTTTATGAAAATTACTTTCGGTTTTATAACAACTAAATGAATTAAGTTTATGTTGTTTAAAAAAGCTTAAAGCAAACTTTTTTATGTCAAATATACTAATGGAATAGTACAATGAAATGAATCATAATATTTTATTGTTTAGGAAAATTTTAGACTAGGCAGAGAACATATAGCCTAGTCCACACTCTACTAGAGTGCTAAGAATGTGGGAGCAGTTGAGAGAATCTTCAACCACTCACCCATAGACATTTTGTACCCTTACCTTTGTACCCACTTAGGCTAGGATAGTTTGATAGCAGTAATAAGATGGATAAAAGAAGTTACTTAAATAGTTCAGGCTCTTTGAAACAATAGTGACGATACTTCAGTTATTTATTCATTATCAAATCTCAGTTTAAAATAATAACCACAAAATTACATATTATATATAGTAACTTAAATATTTCTTAATTTAAATACATTTTACGTTATTATTTTATTTAATAATTACGTGTAAGTTGAAGTAATTAATATATTACTTTTTATTTTTAATTTAAATTTGTGAACATAAGTATGATTTGGAAGTCGATTTTTTTTTATAATAAGTATATTAACACTTATGAGTTGTGGTCGGTTTTGATTGATTACTAATTCCTTATTTAACTTGTGTTTATCCTCGTGGCATAATAATATGAGGATAATTTTCACCTTTGAAGTTAACGAGGCCTGCCATGTTCTGTTAACGTAAACAAAATAATTATTTGTTTAGAGTAAATTATCTCTTAACACTTCATAAAGTTGTATTGGACCAATAGACACTTCTAGAATTATTTGCTTAAAAATATTGGCGCCAATAAATCGGTCGTCATTGTTTATTATTGGGTGAACTTTGGTTTCAAGTTTCCTGTTTGTTGGATTACCCGATATTAATATATTTGTACATATAGGTTAGTATACACAAATAATAACTAGTATTTTTTTTGTATTTTCACGATATATATAGCGCGGCGTTGAGTTCCGCCATCACAGGCATCACAGGCCCCGTAGCGTAAAATTAGCATCTTCTCTCCGCCTTATCCTATATATTTGTAAGTCTGCAATTTAGATTTAACAGACATTATGAAATAATATAGCTTTATTAGTAGCACTGTTGAATGTGTACAGATTTCTTAAGTAATCTTAGTAGTAAAACATGCCATATGATAGAAAAATATTTAATTACGTAATAAAAAGCCATTCAAGAATTAATGTAGACAGATATAAAATATCTATAATAATTATAATTAAAGGAAAATTTATCTTATCTATGTTGACATTTGATAAATGCACATTGACACTAGATGTATTAAAGCCATGGGTTATCTCTATGGTTGCTAGGCATTTATTTATTTTTTTTAATTATTTAACTACTTGATCAAAAAAAAAAATAGCTTCACGCTGTATCCCGCACACAGCAAGGTAGGGCAAAGGGAACCTAGTTAGTGTTGTGACACATTCCGTTCCCTGCTTTCTTTTCTGCCGAATTCTAGAGGCATTGTGTGTTAAGTGGGAGTCATCGCAGCGATTTGCCTTGCAATGCCTCCAGAATTCGACGAAAAGTGGGGAACGGAATGTCTTAACACTAGGTTCCCTCTGCCTACCCTTTATGCAGGATATAGCGTGAAGCTGATTAATTTAGTTAAAACAGTACTGTTTTTTAACGCGAATTTTCTTTGTCATAGACATGCAATTACAACGAAATTATGCACTTTTTTCTTCGTTCAGTTCTGTTAATTTCATTGAAAACGTAACTCTTGTCACGAAATAGAATGTTGATTGTCTTTATGTAAATGAATAATAGTAATGATTAATGATAGTGGTTATTATTGAACCGCGGCGGTGGGGCGGCTCATGTACCGTTCGTTGATTTGCTCTGGCAAAGATGTCATAGATGGATTTTAGGTCATGTTGTTTCTAAGTTCTAACACGGTTGTTTTATTATTTTATGGCAGTCTTGTTCCTGCTGGCATTAATTCTGGAGTATTTTGCTAGGCCCTGCTGTCCTGTTTAACCTACTGGTTAAGCTACTTTGCATGGTCTATAACGTCTTCGGTGGTTTGACTATTGGCTCTCATTTCTTGCATCACGACTTCCAACCAGCGCTACCTTGGGAATCCGGTAGGTCTAACTCCAGGGACATACTGAGCGAGGCACTACCATTCAATATAGTTCCTAGACCGGCAAGCAACGTACACCATACGTACATCCCATTTCAGATGACACTCTTGGAGCTTATCCGCTACGTCACGGTCCCCAAGACCATCTCGAATGTGTTGCGTACGCGGTCAGATCCTGTTACGCCGCACATCCACCCCAGCATCTCTATTTCCGTGACGTGAAGCTCCAGAGTGTACCGAGATACTGCTGGTCAACATTCGCTGCTGTATAAGAGAACTGGTTGGATAATGCTTTTGTATATCAGCCCCTTGAGCTTAGGCAGTATTCTGCGATCGCAGACCAAACCAGTGACCGCCATTTAGACCAAGACCCACTTATTCGACCATGGATATCGTGATAGATGCCAAAAAACTACAAATTTACAATCGAATAATGTTAACAGTTCACTTATATTATTATTTCTTTAAAATATACTTATGAGTACAAAAAATACCGGTCACATACGAAATAGGTACAATTATATGTTGCTATTGTTCTTAAAAAAACATACGTAAAATATGATATCGTGCAAGTGAAGTATGAAAATATCGTGACTCACGAATATGTTATATCGGTATAGTAAAATAATGAAATAAAGAAACAAAGTACATGTAAATATTTCATATTATATCAGATTTCTTATTTCTCAAACAGTTAAAAGTGACTGACTGATCAATGTTGCGTTAAAATATTAGTGGAATCGATCGATATGCAGTTCGGCAATATAAAATATTTCATTTCCTCGAACCCAAAACCTGTTTGCGTTTCATACATAAGAAACACGCTTGTGCCCCTGCGCCTGCGCCAGCACTGGTCTCATATAGAATATGTTATACCTATATAGTGAAAAGATACAATTAAGTGTGACCATGAACTGATATGTAAATTGTCAAGTTACATACATCCAATGCATACTTAAGTGGTTTTTAATTATGTGGGCTATTTTTCTAAACCCAAGACTTATTCCATTCATTTACAGTTGAAATTTTGCTAATATCTGTTTGAAAATATGTTTAATAATTATGTGTTATCATAACGAAAGGACGAGGCCAGTCTTGGCGCAGGAATACAAGTGTTTGACTGTAAAAGTGACAAGTTCGACTCTCACTCGAGGGAATGAAATGTTTAATATTTTCACTTCCCTCTGGTGTAGAAAAGCGCGAAGTTTCGCCACTCAACATTTGACCTCCAAAAGTAAGATGCGGAGTATCTTTACACTGAAAACTGACGTTACGCTAAAATATACGTAGATAGATAAATATATAGAAAACGATACGTATTAATTTAAAAATAATGGTAAAATACTATCTCGACACATGTGTGCATTAATCTGTTATCGGAAATTGATAATACAAGATGTGAATGTTATCTGCAACTGCATTAGATAGCAATACCGATTCCCTAATGGTCCATCCGGCTTAGTGATATAATAGTTAACCAAAGACAAAAAATATATAAAAAATTGATCATTATATTAACATTATACTTATATTATAGTAGTTATTTAGTTTATAATACACTAGCAGCCCACACACGGATTCGCTCGCTTAAACTTATTGTCACATTATACAAAATGTTTACATAAATAGTAGCTATGTGTTATTAATTAAGCTATATTACAGTAAAGTTTCAGCTAAATCCATCAACAAATATCCATCCTCCATAAACTTTGATATTTATAATATTACTAAGGTAGGATTTAAATAATTAAATTATATAATTATCGTCATTGGACTTTTATTTAAATTATCTATTAAAAAATTTAATTCATGAATATTTTTGCATATTTTTTAATTATATTTTAATTTTCCAGATACAATACTTATCATACTTGACCTCAAAATGTTATACCTGTAGGTGGCACCTGCGCGACATGATGTGATATACATATGTCGTTTATACATACACATGTCGTTTATTTTAACATAGTATATGTAGGTCAATGCAATTACATACAACTATCTGTATGTTACATATTGCATTCAAAAGGCTACCGACCACATGCTTTGTCTATTAATAGAACATTGACTTGGCCTATGCGACTAATATAAAGAAACGAATCTAGTGTTTATACACTCTGTTCCCCATTTTCCATTTAATTCTGAAGACATTGGGTGTTGTGCGCTTTCGCTTTGATAGGTGTACCAGAGCGAAGAAATGAAAATTTCAATAAATAATATTTCATTCCCCCGAGTGGGAATCGAAGCCACAATCGTCACGTTACCAGCCACAGGCTTGTGAATTAGTATAATATTGATTTATTTATTGAAAATACGATTCTTTTAAATTGTTGAAAGTATTTTTTAACGATAAAATAAATTAGTGAAGCATACATACGAACTGATAGTTACGGACATTACTTATTAATTTGCATATCAAATGTGTATTTATTAATTTTATTAGGCGCTAACTATGAAATTCTTTCTGTTTTTCAGTGTATGTAATGCTACAAGGAACATTAAAACGATATATGATTTGTGTTGACATATTATTTATATAATAAAGCATTTTTGTTTTTCATAATGTAAATAATTTTAAATCAGCATCGTTTCTTACTAACATTTGCAACAGAAAAAGTTTGAGTAACTTATTTTTACGTTTTATATATTTGCTGTAGTGAACGATAAATATTCACAGTAACTAGAATAAATTTCATTTTCATTATTCTCGCAACGGTCTAGTTATACCTTTGTTAATATTCGATATCATAAATAATACATTTAATAACCTGATTGTTAGACATTGGATATACGATAATAATGGTAAACAAGGCCAGTCGTGGCGCACAAGTGTGTGACTGTAAACGCGTCTGGTGTGGGTTCGATCTCTGCTCGAGTAAATGGTGTCTGAGCAAAGCACGGCGTTGAATTCAGAAGAAAATGTCGCTGTGTGCATTATTTTATTCTTGGAAGAGTAAGTGTAATTTTAAAAATATTTTGTAATTTAAAAAAATAATATAGCAAAGTAAAATATGTTTATATAATTCAAAAGTTGGAAGCTAGCTACATTATTGCAATTACATAATAAAAGCGAATTCTTGTTCACCGTCTGCGCTGAACACGCGGCGTTGGGTTTGTACAAGCGGAGTGCACTGCAACCCCCCTCCCTCCCTCCCTCCCTCGGTCGTTCACTCTTACCTACCCTCAACATTGCAGTTTTCGTTTCAAACTGAACGGGTAGAGTGGGCGTGCTCGGTTATTGTCCCGGTTGGAGAAAATCTCACTTTGCTTGAGTTGCATCTGTTGTTTTCAACAATCTTATATATAACTAACTTCAAACATCTACAAGTTTTATAACTTCTGAAGCTGAGCAGAGGTCGAGGAAGTGAATTATTTCTTGATATTTTCATTTCTTCGCTCTGGCATTAAGTCAAAAGCCCGGCGTTGAGTTCCGCCAGACGACACGCAATTCCGCGTATAGCGTGAAGCTTATTAAAATTTTTTAATTTAAACTTTATGTAACATTGTGTTGAATGAATAACAGTGGTACACTGTCCTCGGCTACGTTCTTGTTTTATTTCCATTGATAGTATGATTACCATTTATTAGATGATAAATTGCGGTACTATCGGACCGGGAGAGGGTCAATGGCTGTGACGTCTTCGGGCCTATTACGAAGTTAGATTCCCACTTGGCTCCCGGAGGCCTTGAGAGTTGATTATATGGATATTTGGTTCTAGATTGAATCTTTCCGTAATAGGTGTATAACATATTTCCTTAATTTTTTTTAAATTTTACAGCGTGAACCTGATTTTACATATATAATAATTGCTTGCAAAATTAAACCTTATGTTTCAACAATAATTTTAAGCTTATTTTACCTTATTCTTGATATAAATCGTTAAAAATGAATATTAATCAAACTAACATGCGACTGTGGCGTGACTATATATATATATATATACAAGTTTCGGACACGTAATTAATAAAATATTACTGACTTACGATTGCCGACAGCCGAATACCTAGTGAGAGTTCAAGTTCAATGACACCGATTTTATCATACGATAATACGTCATGTAGGATTTGTGTAGTATTCGACTTTGAATTTTATTTATTTTATTATATAAGTATTTTTTTATTAATTTATATTATTTAATATTTTAAGAAAATCCTTCGGCGTAAGGTAGGAAAAACGGATTGTCTTTACACTAAGTTTCTCTGTTCATCCTGATCTGTGCGTGATACAGCGTGAAGCAAAAAATATATTGACCGGTCTGTCTATTTTATATTTAATAACGTTTGAATAATGGCTTAGTTTTTCTAATAAAGATAATTTTTTACATATTCAATGCGTTATAAACGTCATATGTATGTATAGTCATGATAAATGTAACTAAAAGTATATAATATATAAACCCAATTCCATAAATTATTCTGAGACTTATTAACTATTACTATATATAGATTATTATTCTTTTCTTTAATAAGATTTAATCTGGCACACGGTAAGCCTCTACAGCCGTCACATAAGAATCAAACGTCGATACAGTTCCGGTGCAGCCCTGCACTGCGATCGATACTTTCATTTAGCCGACTAGCATACATAAAATGAATACCTCCCTTCTAAGTATTGGATGAAACATTCATGTCGGCGGTCACGTAAACCAAATTTGTGATTTATAGTTATTAAGGATGATTTTGTAGCTCTAACAGTAGAGACGCTCACTTAATAGCGTTGCTTTGCTTATTTGGTTTTGAGATTCTTTATGGAAAATCTTATATGTCGTATAAAATACTATATGATTGTCTATGTATATTTAAATAATTGCTTATTTTGTAAAATAATTGTAAAATAAAAAGATAAATTCAATTTTTCCCTTTAGATGACACACACGCTGTATCGATATATTGATTTCTGGGTACGTTTATTATTCATGATTGTTGTTATATCACTTTAAAATGTGAGTAAGTTTTTTCATCAATATAATTGAATACATATTTACTTTAGTATTTCTTATAAATTGTCATATAAAG
The DNA here is from genome assembly GCA_037355905.1 of Heliconius aoede. NCBI lineage: Eukaryota > Metazoa > Arthropoda > Insecta > Lepidoptera > Nymphalidae > Heliconius > Heliconius aoede. Next base: position 196,352 of record JBAIZZ010000117.1, on the reverse strand, counting down.
TGTTGTCATTATTTAAAAATACTTCAAACATATATATATATATATATATATATATATATATTGAGATATGTTTATATTATGTTAGAATATAAATGTCGGGCTAGACATAAACATGTAAATGCAATGGACATTTATGAAACTTACTTCACACGCCTAACAATGCGACGTTGCAATTAGCACGGACGGCCACAATGCGAACATTCATTTTAAACTTATTTGCATATAAAATAATATTGTTTACAGTATTTCAATTCATATATTCTGTTGTATATTACTTTGGAAGTAGGTAGTAGTCTTATAATTATAAGTTTTTATTTTTAAATATAGATAATAATAATTTTATATCCTATATAATAAACATAAAAATAAATTCTAATTTGAAATAGTAATAGCTGTTTTTTGAAGCTTAAATGCTAAAAGATTAACTATGACGAACCTACAAATGCAGGTGATGTAATCTAGATTGTTCTACGTTGTTAAATCACGTATCCTCGTCGAACAGGTCGAAAATGGGGGGTGGAGCCAGGGTCAACGGACGGACCCGCGGCCCTAATGGCATAATGGTGCGCAGTTCGCGAACTGAATCTTATATTATGCAACGATATCTGAATTGTTAAATCTGTCTATGAACAGAATGAGAAGAAGCTAAATCTGCTATGAGAATATTTTACAAGTTGAAATGTGTACATGTGTACAATTTTAGGCACGAAATAAAATATTTCAACCCCTAGTCTGAACATTGCATCAGTTCTACGATGACGATAGTTATAAGAATTTTGTGCAATTCTCCGGCATTCTCATATCCGGTACGGCACAGAAAAATTATGTATATATCGTTCAGTGTTTCATCAAAATCTTTTGCGGCAGCACATATTTCTATAATGTCGGTAATTATATAGAATATAATATTATATAGAATAGTAATTCTTGTGTTTATATATATTTTAAAATATTAGCTATAGTAGAAGTTTAGATCCCTATATCGCCATAGGTACTGAACTCAACGCGGTCCATTAACGCGATAGATCGTGTTACGCGGCTAAATTGTGGAACAACGCTGCTTCATCCTACCATATCGTATATCAGATTTATGATGGATTAAAATATATGCCATATACTGTATCAATTGATCTTAAGTACATGTTACTGGAATTTTATATGCGGCATTATATAGCTGTCTATGTGTTTTATTTGAGTAGCGATGTCGTCGTGACGGTCAAGAGAAATATTTTCTTATAAATTCAATAAATGAGTTATTTTACATGGAACAATGATTTCAATAGGTTTTATAAATGATGTCGTTACGCAAGTATACGTTTAATATAAATCACGCTAGCAGTTTAAATATTACCTACTTAGTAAAGGAATAGTGTTTCAGCTTCACGCTGTATCCCGCATATACCGTAGGGTAGACAGAGGATACCTAATGTTACGGCACTCCGTTCCCCACTTTCTGCCGACTTCCAGAGACATTGCGTGTGGAGTGGCAGAACTCAACGACGCGCTTATCTTTATATTGCATTATATATATGTATTATGTGTTATGGCCGTATTATGATGTATAATTACGTCAACATGCTTGCATTGTATTTTTTCATTTGTATATAACATTTACTGTTCACATTTGCGTAAGGCATAAGATATATTTAGATTTAGCGCGTATCCCAATTTCAAACGGTTGTCGACCTTTGCAGAAATAACATTTTCCTTGCACACCGCGTACAACGAAATGTACTTGCATTTTCATCTATCCATATTTAACCGATAAATTATAACAGTTACTCGGTGACTAGCGATAAATATAAATACTATTATCTCAACATTAACTTAATCATCTTTTATCGAGGTCGTTCCAATAAGTAGTTGCAGCGCTTATCTAACCGTACTGTACGATAATAGTGCCATAAAAACATGTGAAAATCACTCATTCGAAAATGATGTGGAGTCAACCTGTCCGTGATCAGCAGTTCACAGGTGAAGACGCGGAGTGTTATCGCGTGTTATCGCGTGTTACCGCGTGCTCGCCGAATGAGCGTGCCGGCAACCCTCTAAAATATACAATAGGGTTATGCCGCTCGGCCGTGCCAGCGTGCAGTGTGTGTTTAGGTCGGTCGCGTCACGAGTTCGCCGAGTGCGCCGTCGCCACCAACAGCCGCGCGTATCATTCGCGCCACGGACCTCACGGCAAGCGTACACCCCATGCGTACACCCTGCCTCCCACTCTTCACAAGGAACTTCACGTCTCGATCAGCTGTTCGAACCGTCAACTCCTTACGCATCACGCAACCGGCTCACGAACTGTGTTTGTTGTGTTGTTCTGTACCAAAACTGTCGTCAACTTTGTCGAAAAATGGTAAGAAGTGGATACATTTGTATAGAATAGTGAATTGTCAGTGATATTTATTGTGTTTGTGTCAATTGAAGTGATATATGATTATTGCGGCCGGTATACGGAATATTCAGTCGACGAAACCATGGATTTTTATTTGCAAATACGGAAAACTTTACATTTGAATTATTATTTTATTATATATAATATAAAGTGCGAGTGCTAGTGTGTAAAATATATATATCAATATTACACAATTGATTGTGCAATTAAATAAATGTACATAACTTTATCAAACGCAAAGACATATTGATTATACATAATAGTGTTAACATTCTTGTATTCTAGTCATATTTTGGTTTTATAATATGAAAGAGTATATAGAAACCAGTTACAATGTACAGCCGCGTCCGAGTACTGCGCTTGTGGTTTGAGTCGAGACTTGTATTCGAGATGTGCTAAAATTAGCGAGCACTTCCCCCGCCGTCCTCAGCCGGCGGTTATGTAAGCGCGCCACCGGCCCGGCCTTGACTCCCGCGCCGATGCGTCCATTACAAATATTCATATGAAACCTGTACATGCCACAAACATGCATATCGATATCGATGAAATTAACGTTTTCACAACTAAATCATCAGATCTTTTTATCGACAAGTTTACAATGCAGCTCTCAAACTTTCAAAATAATTGGCATACGTAATCCATATTGATTAAGTGTTTAAATGCATTCTGTATTTTTTTTTTAATCCTGTAAAACTTTTCCTTTGGTTCTTTTTATTATTATCGCTATTATCAATGAGTTTACTCATTACCCATTTATCAATCTAACGTGGTGTTCCGTTCCGTTCCGTTGTAATGGTAAATCTTATCAGAAGCGACCTTGAATCGTGCGTAAATATTCATAGTGTTTACAGCGTCGCCTAGTTTGCTCTCGCATTGACGCTTGCTTTAATAGTCAGACGGTGATATACAAATTAATATATACTGAGATAATAGAAGCTAGTTCTATGTGAAATCATCAATGTAGTACAAAATTCTATCTTGGATATGTGTTTTTTAAATAAAATTTTTCACAATTGTGCTTGTGAAGTGTCGCTTCACAGATTAATAATCCCATTTCATTCGATAGTAATAAAGATAATCGACACCGTAACAACACTTGATGCGCTTCATAAAGCAACGGAATCGTAATAAAATACGTTATCACAAAGTAGACAAGTGGACACGTGTTGTAAAATTTTCTTTTTCGGCTGCAATGAGATGACCTAATACAAATGCCCTCGACCGTGCAGATATAATTGTTGGATTGTGTTGCCCGTCCACAGAATCACGGCCAAGGTCAGACGTGAGCATCTGCTTTGATTCTATGTAATACTTCCTGAAATCATATGTTTGAATTATTTATGATATATTCTTGATTATTTTTAATGAAATTATAGTTTGAGAATAAGTTTTGGCTGTTCACTTTGACGAGAGGCTTTTACTTTTATTATATTGATATTTTACTAATAATTTTGAGGTGTGTGGAAGTATTACAAAGACGATTCATTGTGTTTAGAATATAATTGTACATATGTGAGCTGGAACTCTTTCTCGATAGGCTGTGTAGACAAGACCTCGGATCTGTATCTAACCGGCAATCGATACGAAACGTACCGCATGGGTGTCTGCGCGCGCACTCAGTTTCACTACCATCCTAGTGAATGGCCGCTTCAACGAAAACATGGGGGGTTTCGGGTGGGGGGTGTGAGGACAAGGTCGTTAGCAAGGCCGAAGTTACTACCATCTATTCATCTCCTTTCTACGTTGCAGCCTCCCATTTAACTATCATCCTCTAACAAATTCACTTTCGAAATCAACGTAAATGCAACGACCAAAACACACCCTCTTACGATTTATGTCTGGCTCGGGATGGACCGACTTTTTGGCAACGTTCACGTGACGTCACAGAAATTGCTATTAATTTGCCAAACCCTGTTCCCTTCCGGCACCGCTTGTGTTTGATGCGTAGTTAGATATTTGTAAATAAATATATTATTTATGGCATATGATCAATGTCGATGTCTCTTCCATAAGATTTTTGTATCTGCACCCATGCCGGCTGCCGTGTATGTAATGTCACATGAATTAAACAAACGTTAAATTTATTTAATATATATAACTCTTTGTTACTATAAATGACAATACCGCATTGTACGTAATATAATTACGTAACATATTATCTATAATTATTAAGGAAATGAATAATTCCGTTGATACGAGAAATAATATTATCCAGCTTAGGTTAATGAAAACTTGAACTTTTAGTTTACTGTCAACAACATCCTTATCGCATTCGATCGGTAGTTTTGACGTTTTGGAATCATTGACGTAAATCTATATATCCCTGAGGAACAATTATCGGGTTATCTTGGCCGTTTGACATTTATTAATTAATCCTGTACTGCTAGTTAGTTCAATAAACATAATTTGTATATAGAATATCGATTAGATGATTTAAAATAAAGCCAGCGGCGCGACTGTGAACACGTTCACCATTACAAGTGAGCGTCCGTAGTATTAGTTGTAAAACTATTAAAAAATCACTTTTTTTTTTGTTATATTTAACTTTTTATTTTATTAGAGTACAGATGTGATTATTATAGTTTGTACGTAATAATTTAATTTTTACTTTGGTAAGCAAAAATGTATTTATTTATACAATCTTAACTTTTTTTGTTATACAACAAGCCAGTATCGTATTCAATGTTAGACAAAGGCTGAAAGATATATGTTCACCGCTGCACATCTCTTAATGTACACTAGTTTAGAATCGGCCTTGAAGTATTGTTGGCTTATTAGTCGCTTCCACATACGTTTAACACTGTCACATTAATATATTGTTAGGATCGCACCAATGTCTATCTATTAGCGCTCTTGTCTTTGTATGGTTCGAACTAAGAATAATAAATATTTTAATGCATTTATAAATATTTTGTTAACGATAGACCATGTTTCTAAATCATTTTTGATTTGATTTCTATATTTACATTATTTGGTTACAGCGGTATCGAGTGCAAAGATGAAGTATTTGCTGCACATCAAGTGCAGCACGCAGACCTAAAGCCGAAAGTGGCATCAACTGCGTCATTGCCACTACAAATTGTTGTGCCCAGTGAACTACCCGCTGAACCCGCTAACGGTGCCATTGTGGCCACCATTCTTCCGGAAGAAGTGAATTCTGAAGAGCGACCTATACCAGTTACAGAACTGATATTTGCACCCAGAAAGAAAGAAATGAACAAGGGATTTCTCATGTTCTCTCCACAAGAGGGACTTACAAGTGAGTGGCACTTGAACGGCAAAAGCTTAGGTATCCGTTGCTTGCTTTACTCGAGTAATTAAGCTTACTAAAAACATATTTCAACTTTATTTAATATTCCAGTGCTTAAAGACGAGCCGGAAGATCTGACTCATTTGGCTCCCACTGCCGGTGACGCTTGTATACCTCTAGAGAACAGTCCTTTCGATATGTTTGATGATTTTATACTAAGCGATAATTACTGCAGCTTACTCGGTGATGATCTAGGTAATGGATCTCCTGTCGATTCTTTAATTGGAGACTCCTTACTGTCTTCTCCTGAACCACAGGTTTGTAAATACGTGTCTGATATTGTTTATTATAACTTTTTACCGATAACGTATTTCAGTTAAATAAATATAATTTTTTCACAGGAAACTGAATCATCTTGCGAACAGTCTTCCCTCTTGACAGAGCTGTCATTAGATGGATTTAGTAATAGGTCAGATAATGACATTGATGATGCGAATTCGCCATTTATCCCCACTACTGATGAGCTTCCGTTCTTGGAGCCGGCAGTTATGTGGGGAGCACTCCCTGACAATGTTAGGCAAGCAAGGCCACAACCCTCGGAACCTCAGAGTCCGGCACCAGCACTGCAACGCTTGCTCGCTGCCCCACCGACTGGTCCGCCGCCACAAGATCTCATTACTAATATTTATTCAGACCAAGGTTTGCATCTATTATTGTAATGGCAATATACATTATTTGAATTAATATTTATTATGTCTTATATTTGATTGTCGTTTTAGGTCTTATTCCAAGCAGAAGTGTATCCTCATGGGATACAGGCGTTAAACGAGTGTTAAAGCAAGATGAGGAGCTAAATGCAAAGCGTGTGAAACGCAGTCCATCCCCGTCTTTGAACACACCATCACCTCCAGTCAAATCTCCATCTTCAAGCGTCTTAATGAACCTCCTGGTGAGCGGCTGTGACGTTGAGTCAGGATACATATGTATGATCCGGCCGAGGCAAAAGACGAAAGCCTGAAAAAACTTAAAATCTACTGAATGAACTGTGATAATGCACGTCCAGTGATCGATAATTGCCCCGCGCTGTTCGACTATCGTAGAATGAGGTCGTATCTAAAGCAACTACTCTAGTAGACCAGAGAAGTCACTTCAAAACAACCCAATACGATCTTTTGTTACATATTTTTCGAGTAGTTCGACTTTTCGACTTCGACTTGTATTCTACGGTAGCTACGTCGTTACGTGACCATTTATTTAACAGTGCCGTCAATAACTTGTGATATTACTACCGTTTTTACACGATCAAAATCTAAGTCACCAACAGTCCTATGACAATAATCAAATCGTATGGAGACAATTTGATTGTCCGAGCCGCCCAAAACGGTACTCCGTGGTTCGACTCCCTGGCCCGTTATAAAGCACAAAGCTCAAAGTTTTTAATTAAAGCTTCATAAGCAAAAACACGAGTTCAATCGGAACAAATAAACATACAGAACAACGTGTTTAAAATTGAACATTGAAAGATTGAATTTTAACATTTGCTTCTATAATATAAACGAGTGGTGAATTTTAAAGATATTTCTTTGTAAGATTGAAGAATGAAATTTGAAGAAAGTAGTCGTATTTTAGTATTAAGTTAGAACGTGCGCATATCGATGTGGTTATGAAATATCTGGATTCTTAGATTTACTTAGGCATGCCGCGCCTTCAGTCTTATGTTTAAGGTTCTATAATTTAATAGACTATATCTATACCTTGTTTGGAAGGCCGTCTTTATTTATTCCTAATTAAATTGTCTAGTTTTTACCTTCCTATTGTTGTTTTTATGCTTAGGTTAGATTATATACGGTCTGTAGTGCTATGCCGTTGAGTAAATTAATTCAGAGTTTATTGTAGCATCAGTATATTTAAGGCAGTTTGTAAAAACGATTTCGTTATTTATGAAACTGTCGTCACTGCCAAAACATTAAAAGTACAACTTAGATTTGTTTAGATGTGTGGTAAAGAGTTCTGTTCGTCAATGCCTAAGTATTCGTAGCGTTCGATTTAGGGGCCGTACAAAATCACGATATATGAGAGGGGATGGGGGGTATAGTAAGATATCACGTGTATTTATTTTGCAAGGTTTGTTGGAAATCCATGATCCTAGCACAATGTTCATATGTACATTTAATACTTCAACTATTATAAATAAGTGATACAAATGTATCTTTTTTCTTTGGAGATACTGAAAAGTACACGTTAGTGGGGGGGGGGGGGAAGGAGGTTGAACTCAAGCCTCACAACATATCACCAAGTTATTTGGGTTAGAAAATACTAAAAAAAAAACATAACGTGATACGTGGACGGCCCCTTAGTGGTATTTTACGTTTTGATGCATTAATTTTGTACTTTTATCAATAATAAGTATTTAAGCAGCTACGGAATACTCGAATAAGATACATTATGTGCTTGGCAATCGTCATAGCGATTATATTTAAATATACACATTATTATATTTGAGAAACGTAAAAATATATTGTATGTATGAATTGTATCTAATTTTTATCGTCGTTGTTATTAAAATTTATAGTCTAAAGGGACGGATGTGTTAGATGAATATATATATCTTTTATTTTTCTTGAATGAAATAAATATAAAATACCTAATGAAATCACATTGATAAATGTTCTATATTAAAAAAAAACACATTAACAAAGGTGAACTTATGCACATTGATTTTATTTACAACCTCACCGCTCTCTCCTGTCCTTTATCCTGTCTGATTTGAGTATTGGCTATATTTCTTGTTTAATTCTTTTTAAATGAGATATTCAAATTCAACTCAGTTTATGTGATTCAACCTTTAATAAAAACATGAAGATTTTTTTGTATTGAAAAAAATATTTTTTGTTACAATACACGTACAATAATAAAAACAATTTATCATTGAAAATTAACTATTATTTACTTAACGAGTGGCAAATAATTATTAATTATTTTTTTTTTAAATTTATAATTATTAAATTAATCAAATGGCATTTTTATTAATTATTAGTTTAAAAAGTTACAAAAAATCTTATTATTGGTGCAATAAGATAAATCCTATATTATCCGTGCCGATGAAGTGAATATGATAATATAACTATGGATTTTGTATTTTATTTATTTATTATGATTTATATATTTATTTCTTGGTAATAAAAGTAAAATTGTATAGATTTTTATTTGTAGCCATTTAATCAGCTGAGAAGAGTAAAAACTATTTTATGTTCGATATTCGGAGCTCAATTTAAGGCGTTTTATAACACAAACGAGACCGGCACTCTAAATGCTATTACGCCACAGTCAGAAGTCGATATTATTAACCCTTTAGGCCTTTTTAATTACTTTCATTTGTATAGGAAAAAAATCAGATATTTCAAATTAGATTCATTTTGAAGTATTTATAAGCTATCAAAGCTTTTATAATAAATTTTAATATATGAAAGAATAAAAGTGGTAGCTATCTAATTCATTTTACAGTGAAACGTCATCATTAGAAAAATAGCTATTGTTCTTCACATAATTATAAAATATATCCATCGTCGTCATAGTGTAAATCTGCTTAATCAGTATTTTGTTTTGTCTTTATTATCGAGTTTTATTTCATATAGAAGATAATACGAATCCATTTTCGAATTTTTAAAATCTTCTGATGATATACAAAACTCCTAGTTTTTTTTTCAAAATATCTCTCCTGACGTAATTTAATAGGTTGTTAGAGAACTTACACTCTTAAGCAGACGATGATGAAATAAAGTCAACAGTAAGGAATGTAAATGACATTATATTAGTATACATTTAAATACATTTTTACAAACAGGAAGGTTGCCGTCATATATAACTCAGTTGCAACCGATAGAATGTGTCGTTCCAAATTAAAATATTGCACTATTTATCTAATAACATTACAAGTAAATATATATCACAGAGTTGTTGGAGAATATTCAAGAATAACATTTCTCCATAAAATGTCTTTGAAATTGCTGAAAATATAATAATTATAAATAATTCTTTAACAATAAGAAATATTTGAAGCAAGTACAAAAATTCTAGTATTCTCTTAGTTTTATCTACGTTTTTCTACGAATATGAATAAACGAAAAAGAAATCTAATGTATGTTTATTTATTTAGCTACCTCGTCTCTAGAGAAAAAAAAAACCATTAGTTGGCTTGGTCTAATACAAAGAAAATTTAGATTTAGAATTTAGCTAAGCTCCAAATGAAACCTTCTAAATGGCTCACTTTTAGAAAAATGTTGTATTAATATGATTAAATCTTGTTTGCAGTATTAGTATTGAAGCCAATATTTATTTTATAATTCGTATGTAGGTAAAGTAAAATATATTACTACCTAAGTGCGAATAGCGGTCATTGACTTGTCAAACAGTAATTCAAATATATATATATATATATATATATATATATATATATATATATATACCAATAGATTTACGAATCTAAACCATTTAATGGTATATAATATTATCACTGTATAAACAAGTTCAAATAAAATTCAAATCATACGGACGAAGGAGAGTAAAAGTTGATTGTTTTGGAGAAAAGGCTATCTGGGATTAGATAGCGACACCCGACGGTCGACCCGGCCGGGACCGCAATAGTTGGGTAGATAACAAATAAAAACGAAGAGAAAATAAAGATAGAGCTTGGTCAATTTAACCTTTGTACAGAATGTGGTCTCCGTCGCAGGCCAGTAACGATACAAATATATGTATACGCTTAGTTGCCAACTTACTTGAGCTTCGAGAGTGTGCTGACAAAGTTGTGACACGAACCGAAAAAAAATAAGATAAATAAATTATAATAAAACTTAACTTAGCTTCACGCTTTATCCCTAGCAGGGTAGTCAGAGGGAACGGAGCGCCACACGCTACAGTCCCTACATACCTCTTTCGCCTCGTCCACTGTCATCAACCTCTTCATGCACGCCCTCCGGAGGGTCCTCATGCTTTTTGCGTGACCTTCCTCCAGTATCTTAGATACTGTGTTTTCGAAGTTCAACCGAGATTTCCCTTACCTCTCTTACCACTCACTTTTTCATCATAAATCTTTTTTACCATTCTTTCAAACCTCATTCATTCGGCGTGCCCAAACCAGCTGAGCATGTTCTTCTTCATTCTCACCGTAACATCCTCGCTCCTCGGCATTCATAATTATAATAATAACACTTTAAAATTGTAGACTTTAAAATTTGATCTATATTCTATATTTAAGAGAATTTCAAGAATAAAGCTAATACTCTTCCTATATTCCCTGATATATCAATGTGTACTAAGTTTACTGTTAACTTTCATATATTTATTATTACATTTACATGTTTATGTACTAAAATGTCGTCTTTTAAATTACAGGACATCAATCCAGATGGCAAACAGATGCCGTCCCAACCTCATTCAAATTACCAGCTCGTCATGAACACGCCAGGAGCACAGTCGCTGAGCCCCGTCAACGGGAACATTCCAATACCCGTCATAAATATAATTCATTCAGCACCAAATAAACAGATGATGCGTGTTAATGTGCCGATATCAAGCCAAGGTCGTCAGGTCGCCAGCCCAATGTCTCCCCTCTCTTTAAATGTGGGAAGCCCAAATACCACTTACAGCCCTGCCATCAGCCCTCCACCAAGAGACCGCGTGCTCAGCCCCTACTCCACTCCCCAATCTTTGTCACCTACTGGTAGTTACCAAATGTACAGCCCTAACAGACTACTATCCCCGACTGGAGTAATGCAAGGTTACGATCCATACCTGACGAACAAAATGCAGAGAAGTCCTGGATTCACACTGCAATCCTCAGATATACTCCTCGATTCTAACATAGCACTGGCATCGGCAGACTTCTGGCCTGACTCGGAAATATTGCAAGGCACTAGCGACCTGCTCACCGCCTTCGACGACGTAAAGCTAGTTTAAGATTTAAATGTTTGATGAAACGAGTGATTTCTCGTCTCCATTGGAAAATTGTGGGAATTCTGGATACTTTTGGACTATAAATGATTCTATAAACTTTACCAAAAATAATTGTTCTATCTCTCTCATTGTTATTTTAACTATTTCCTATTGTTCACTACACATTCCAATAGAAATGGTGCTAGAAATATATAAAAAGTTTCTCTCATTGGAAATCACTCGAATGAAAGCAGGGTCAAATAGTTAAATAGTCCCACAGGATTCCAGATTTTGATATAGAGTTACCTTTTACGAAAACACGTTTCATATGTCCAACAAAGAAACAATTGACGAATTGTAAAATGGAATAAATATATTGATATTTTTTTTATGAAATCAAAAAAAATATCAGCTTCACGTTGTATCCCGCACACAGGCATTGCGTTTTGAGTGGCAGAACTTAACGCCGCCCTTCGCCTCGACACTAGAGCGAAGAAATGGAAATATAAACGTAAATAAATATTTTACTTTCTCAAGTGGATATCGAACCCACAACCGTCGCGTCACACCCTTTTGCCACTGCGCCACAACGGCCTCATTTTTTTTATGAATGTTATAAAATTATATAATTATAAGTATAGTATATGTACGTATTATTATTAAATAATGATTTGATGACTTTTAATGGAATCCTCGGTGATACAATGATGTGACTTAGAGTGGAAGTTTTTACCTAATCGAAGATCGTACATTGTTTATATATGGATTTATATTATAAATGTAAACTTTAATATAAGAGACGGTACAATAAATTTTATGGCAATTATGGGCGCGTTTGGTTTATTTTTATCATTCTTCTCTAGATAAGTTATATTACATAGCACTACGCCTCAGGTGGTCTACGAACCTTAGGTTGAAGAATTAAAATACCTATTAATTGTTCTTGCGTTTAATTATAATTTAATAATGATAGAATTGTTTTTGTTATGATCAAAATTTATATACTCAAATAGAAACTAAGAAAGAATGAAATTAAGAAGCCCAGCACTACAAAGCGTTATTCAAAATCATATTAACAATATATATGTATACATTATAAATTTATAATTTTTTATATTAATCATATCGTGATGTTTCGATTTACATTTAATTTGTTTGTTTTATTAATAATTTTATGTAGAGTTATGTCATTGCACACCATGTGCTTGTTCTATATTATTTTATAATAGATCATTAACATTGACACTCCGAGACGCCGTTTAGCGTTTAAATGACATTAATTTGTTAAATTTAAATGTTAAAATAGCAATTGTATTTAATCTCTCGAGTGTGACTGTAAATCGTTTACATAAGAGCATTTCTGACGCGGGACAATATAGCAGTAGTTTTGTACTCGAATAAATGTATTTATTTAACTAACTAATACATACATACAATAAATGAGTAATAAGATAAATAAATAACTGATAACCGTACACTTCAAGTACAATATTAACTGTTACACAAATGCTATGGCGACATTAAATGCAATCATTATTATAAAATCTCTTTTTTTTTTGTTGGTTACGTTTATGCGTAAATATTTTATTTTTTAAATAAATTTTAAGTATTATATTAAGATCATTGTTCATTGGTTTATTATATCAATAATTAAATCGCATATATTTGGAATGCTAAAAGAATTTGTAATTATTATTATTTTACTGAGCGTATAATTGAATAGGCATATTTATGTCTTATATAAAACGAATCAAAGTTAAAAATAATTTTTTTAACCTTGAAATATATTATTTGCGAAATTGTGTATTAAATAATATATGTTTATCAATATTTACATCCCCATAAAGAATAGCGTGTTTGACAATATAAAATGGCGGCTTGTTTTATAATCCGCTAGACATTTATAGGTGGATAGTTCAATGTTTATTTGTTTTTAAAGTTTATATTATAGATGTATTATTATACTACATTACTGCCAATCGATTTTCATTGATATGTTTGAATTAATGTATGCTTTATTATTTTGAATGAACGTCACTGTGCCATAGATTTATCTATATATTTAAAAAAAAAACAATCTTTTCAATATATTTCTATTTATTCATCCGCATAAATTTTAAATTTGAAAATAAAATTAAAATTGTATATACATGTAAATTCAGATTTATTTTATATATTTTAAGATTAAAGTTCTGGCATTAATAATGTTGTTTTATTTAACACTAACTTCATTTTTAATAAGTATAATTATGTGCAAAAATGTAACGTTAAATAATGGTAGCTACAATAAATATAAATATCGCTTGAATCATACCATTAAAACGGTGTTTACATAATTATTAATCCCTTGGATTGTATATAACTATATAATACTATATAAACATACCTCTTCGCTAAACAAAGTTGTATTCGCAAATGGAATTAAATAATAGTGCAGGTAGTGAAATAAAGAATAAATAGAGCCGAGTTAAAATTAAGTTTACTATCGTCATACAAAGATTATAGTCGGATTATGAAAAATCATATTAATTTTGTTTATTTGATACTAAGCGCTATATAACATTCCTCTATCATAAATATAAATGTAATAAGAGATCTAGCGAGATTGCGAAATTATGTCCAAGAACATAAAGTATAAACAAGGTCAATGTTTATATTTGGAAGCGACATCTATCGGTCGTCATGTTAACTACATGGTTATTTAAAATAAAAAATTAAATTCATATATTGAATGAGAACAAGGAACATATTGAATGTGAGGATTTCTTAATAATGTAATGTAATAAAATATATAAACATGATATTTTGTGGGTTAAATAATATCTTTGAGCTTATATGGATTACGACTAGTTTGACGTTTGACAGTTAAATTTTGTATGTCCATAGACAAACTTAACTGACAATCTACTGTTCACAAACGTCATATTATAAACGAATCAGTGGAGTGTGGAACTGTGTAACGAAATTTAATATATGCAAATTTAAACGTTCAGTGTTAGTGCTATTATTGTTTTTAAGAATGAAATAAAAAAATATTTGTTTTGAAAAGCGCATATTCTCAGTTATTTCATTGAATAGTCCGTCCTTTTTTCTTGTGAACATGGCTTCTACACCAAAACAAGCGAATAGCAATTTGCCATCGAACAACGGTTCCGGTGGAAAGCGGAAAAAATCGCGAGGTAGTAAAGGAAACTACTTAACGAAGTGGCTGGATAAAACCATGCATCACATTCAAGAACCGACTCCAAGTAAAGATGTATATGATTCGTATTTAAATTCGAATTTGAACTGGCCAATGGGTAGTCAGTTTGCACCAGGTTACGATCCTTACAGATATAATGGATATAGCTGCGCGACGGAACCTATGTCTTTACCTTCGTTACCGACTTATTACAGTCCATTAGTTCCACCACCGTATTCTGAATATCGTTATATGCACCACAATGAAAACAAAAATATGCAGGTCCAGAGGCCTCGACCGCGACGACGCAGCGAGAATAAAGCTGAAGAATTGTCTAGTACTCCAGTGAACACAAACCAAACTAATTATTTGCAACCAAAGAATTTCTCTGATAGTCAAGACTTTACCAGTCTGCCTCCCATTGTGACCTCTATGGGAGATACTAACTCTAATAGTGATTTGCAGACTAATGATAAAGATGATGTTAGTAATACAAGGAGGTTCAGTGATCCCTGTGTTAGAGGACTGCCTGATGTTGCTCGACCTGCCAATGGAGACATGGACTCAGACTCTGATAGCGGCTCAGGGCTGTCAGGTAGCCAAGTTGGCAGTCGCCTTTTAACATGTTTACTTGATCAAATATCTGCACTGAAAATAGCTAATGATAGACTGAATAAAGAATTGCAGGAAACAAGAGGTAAGCCCTAATATAATGATAAATAAATGCTGATTAAAACTTAAAAAAATAACTTGAACAATGTTTTAATTTTTTTTATTATTGATGATTTTATAGTGTATAGAAAAGGAAAATTAATATACATAATAATATTTGCTTTTAATATATTAAAATTAAATTAATTGATTTTTCCTTTATGAGGTACATGTATGTGTATGTTATATATGTGTATGTAAATAAATTTTATTGGAACAGTTACATAAATAGCTCTGTATATCTACACAATGGGTATTTTTTTCCACACTTTCTTTTTACGAATCGTGTGATTTGTTGTTTAGCAGATAACAATGCAATCCATATGCAACTTTAGTAGCCTCAAATCATATTAAAAGAAATATTTATTTTCTATTATTACAGTATATACATATATTTATGTAGATATTTTGCTATTGCGATAATCTATACATTGTTTTTAGCTTCACAACTGTAGTCTGTGTAGGCATACAGCAGCATAAGCAGAACTTACTCAGTGTTCAGACACACTGTCCTCCATGCACAGCCCAATTTTGGAACCTGTAGAACTCATCGGTACACTCTGTATTGTTACCAGAGCGAAAAAATGAAAATAATTCCTGTCCCCCAAGTGGCAATAGAACACAGTTGTGCATTAACAATTAAACTCTGAGCGACCATGTTAAAATAAACATACAGTTATTAGATTAACATCATTCAAAATACTCATAAAATATATAGATTTCAGGTTTTACATATAATATAAATATATATATATTAAAACCAAAGAAATGTAAAGGTCTAAATGGGTGCTATAATCAGAAAAGTATCTATCTTTATTACATTCTAAGAAAATTTTGATTTTAAAATTGACAATAAAAAATGCAATTCGAAACCAACATATGATATTAGCATTCTTTTATAACATTGGATCAGTTGCATGCGACCTTGCTTCCTACAATGAAATGTCCATATGAGCTTTCAAATGTTATAAACACCTACATAAGATGACTTAACGGATTTTGTCATTATCATATTACATTTATTATAAAAATATGATTTCAAAATTATGAAGGTCTTCCTTCTATCTATGGTTTTATAAAAATGTTATATATTTTGTAAAAACATATTTTTAGTATTATTTCTAACTGTAAATCCAAATACTCATATGAAATGAGATAATATAAATATAAATGGTTGTTGGTTTGTTTACCACTCGGTGGCATCAATTATTTTTATTTCTCCACTCTTGCACTACAAATTGGAAGTGGAGAATGGAAAGTTTGACATTAAATTCAATCTTCCTACCCTGTTATATTTAGGATATATATTCAGGTTTCAAATATATGGGGACTATTAAAGATATGATAAATATTTTAGTCCATATTTCTCATAATAAAATATTTAGACAGCATAATTAAAAATAAATTTAAAATTCATTGAAAAGATAAAATAAATCATTTACATTTAATTCATGCTATTATTTTCCAGCGGAACTAGACACTGTCAGACATCACAACACTTATTTTGCCAAAGTACCTCCAAACCTTGGTGCATCAAATTTAAATGGAAATGGTAAATATTCAAAAGTTATCATTATTTTAAGTGTGAATTTTAAGTATCATATTTTATTTATCTGCAGCTATCTTCAGTGCGGCCACTCTTTGACTGTACAAATATAGTACAATCGAAGTAGTTCAAGAAAAATATAATATATTACAAAGTAGCAATCGTACTTTCAAATCCTAAAATAGTTTAATTTCCCATTAAGTTATAGGCTCAATTATAGTGAAACGATTTTTCCTTAGGGAACATGGAATCAAGGAAGCAAACATTTGTTGACGACTGAGTCAAGTATAGGTCAATTATATCAATTGAACTTATATGTAACTTATTATATAATAGCGAAACATTATACGCTTATTGAGCTCGCGCAGAGAAGCTCGAGAGCATACTCCACGAAATAACCTTACACAATATATTCTAAAGGTCTGTTTCCTATGTAGGTGGATCGTAAAGGACGTCAAGTTTTAAATTCATTAAAATAATAATATTATATATATATATATATATATATATATATATATTTAATATTATAATATATTGTTAATATATATATTGTTGGGAGAATTGTTCTAAAAAATGGTTACGAGATATGTTAATAGATAATTTGGAGTTAGATTTGAAAGTAGTTGGGGAAACCTAAATAAAGTTAGTTCTATATTATTATTGGAAGTTGATTTAATGTTTAAATTAGATTTCAATTATATTATTATTTAATATTTACTATATTTTACTATTGTTTTTTCTTGCAAATAAATCAATCAATTATAGGAAAAGTTTACTTTCAAAGAGATATAATTGCGTCTTTCTCAATAAGTAAGCAATAGCTGTGCTATCGTGTGTTCATATTTTTTTTTGTTGTTATTTTGTTCAACCGCGTGTCGAGTTAACGGAACACTTGTATAACTTCAACTGGAGTTCCTCATGCACTGAATAAGGAAAGCGCGTGTATTAAATTGGATGGTAATAGGTCACGTGACCAGACGTCCTGTTTTCAACGGGACTGTCCCGTGTTCGCTTGTGACTCCCGATGTCCCGAAACATGGCACTGGGACGTACAAATGTACTTTTTTTTTATATTACGATGAATTACGAATATTTCAATTGTGTCAGTCGAAAAAAAATCAGTTTCACGCTCTACCCCGCACACAGCAGGATAGGCAGAGGGAACCTAGTCTTAAGATACTGCGTTCCCCACTTTCTGCCGAATTCTAAAGAAAAAAAAACGAAAGTACTCAAAATTGTTAATTATACCTTAAAAAAACCTAAATCAATATATTAGTAAGCAGATTTAAAAAAAACTATAAGACATATAAAAATGAAATATTACTTTCTATACTTTCTATAATACTTTTACTTTCTATAATATACTTACGAATAATTAAAATTGCAAAATATAAAACCAATGTCCCGTCTTGAGCCGAACAAAGAATGGTCACATTAGTAATAGGTAATAGCCACTGATTGATTTTAATTGATAAATTATTAGCGTTTTGTTGCACTTACGGCTATTTATTTATAGTTACTCTACTAACTATTGAGGCCAGTCGTGGCGCAGGGACACAAAATGTGACTGTAAACGCAATAGATTGTGAGTTCGATTCCCACTCGAGGAAATGAGAAATTTAATATTTTCATTTCTGCGATCTGGTGATGAGGCAAAGCGCGGTGTTCATTTCCGCTTTTCAATACGCAATGCCTCGAAAATTTCTGCGGAAATTGGGTAATGGAGTGTCTTAACACTACGTTCCCTCGTTTCTTACACCTTATTTATGTTGTTTAACAAGATGTTGTTGTGGCTTGATGACAAGATATGGCTCCTCAGAGTGCTTGGATGATTTCCAAGAGGTACGGATTTAAATTCCGATACTTTCAAATTGCTGTACGTTTTCTAAAAAATATTTTTGTTTCTTAAGGTTGATATAACTATTTGTAAGTTAAAAATCTTACAAAATTGTTTCATTAAAAAGCCGATTCCAGCTTATTTAAGCAATGGGATCTTAAGTCATTGAATCTTATAGACTTCAAACTACTTCAAAATCTTACTATTGAATGATTATTAATGTAATATAAGAAGTCGGTCAGCCCTGAAGTTAGTCGTAGGCGGCTGTACAGATTTGATTTTAGGATTTTACTTACTTTTGAATATTTTCTTCCCGGGTGAACAACGCTAATTCGTTCAGAAAATCTAACATCAGGACGACCACGACTTATGTTGATCGTATGTAAATGTATATTAATAAAATGTAATAAATCGTATAAAGATGTAAGAAAAAAAATACGATAGACATAATGAAAGTGAAATATAGAATTATTAATAAATGTTCATTTAATATACTTATTTAAATATGTATATTTAATGAGTCACGGTACGGGGGCAAAAAGTGTGACTGACTGTAAACACCATAGGTTGTGGGTTCGACTCTCACCTCGAGAGAATGAAATGTTTAATATTTTCATTTCATCCCTCTGATGTCGACTAGTGTCTCTGCCTGTTGTGTGCGGGATACAGCGTGAAGCTGATTACATTATATATTTAATATCGCATTTCGAGTCGCAAACATGACGTGTGCGTGGCCTAATAAGACCGTTGCGGATTTTAATTGTATAGGGAAGTACATTTTTATTTATATATTTCTGTTTATAGCAGCCTCGCCCGCTTGACCTACACGAATATTTATTAAATTTGTTTATATTATAAAAATATTTTCAGTGTACCTCAGTCAGTGGGATACACAGTACATGCTGTCAATTGCAAAAATATAAAAATATATATAGTAGTAGTATATAGTAGTTTATAGTAGTATATAGTATTTTTCATAATTAATTTTAATTTGCACAACTTTATTTTATACGTGGTTTAAACATTTACATGGATTGTAGATTTTTTCACAACACCGTGATATACTACCAAAATATCAAACCCATAGCATCTGCTAGCTTAACGGTGTCATTGTAAAATATTAATCCAGTAATCAAATACATTTCCTTAGATACAATGGAAACAAAAACCTTAGGTGTATAATTAAATATTCAATATTTGCGTTTTAGTGTCGGTTATCGTCTGATTGTAAGAAACCATCGAGCGTTGCGTGCTCCTCCCGACCCAGTCAGATAACCTCGCCTCATAGGCGAGTGTGGCCGAACCGCGCTGATATTATTAATATTTGTTTTATTTCTACTTATCTATTTCTGCTTTAAATTAATATATAATAGTAAAAAAACCAGATTGAGGATTTAAATGGGGTAATTGCGGAATCAAACACCGTAGATACTTGACTCGAGAAAAATCGAATATAGCTATAGATAAATATATTATATATGTTAATAATAAACTATGTATAGCGGCGTTGAGTTCAGTCACTCAACATGTAATGCCTCCAAATATCAACGGTAAGTGGGAAACGGAGTGTCTTAGCACTAGGTTCCCTCTGCCTGTCCTGCTGTGTGCGGGATACAGCGTGAAGCTGATATAATATATTTTATCTTATACATATCTTTAGAATGAAAAATGACATACTTAGCTTTAGCATACTACCGGCAACATTATTAACAATGATATGATTAATAACATAATATAATTACTTATTTCATTTGTTATCAAGGTGGGCAGTACTCTCCGGGATTCGTGACAGACTTAGTGCGCGAAATCCGGGACGCGGCGCGCATGCGTGAGGATGCCATGTACTCGCGTATCCGTGCTATGGTGCTGGAAAGGACTGATGTATGTATTTCTTGTAGTTTAACGAAATTGGTGTCAAGACACTCCGTTTCGTCAATTTTCTAGAATACATTACGAAGGTCAACCGATGTCTTCCTCTTATCTCCTTCACTATTCCTGGGCTTGGATTTTTTGTCATTTCTTAACTCAGAGTAAAATTATAAATGGAAAAAGATATTGTGGATGGTTTATTTTATTCAGCTTTTATAAAATATAAGGATATTTCTAGGTTTGAAATGAAGAAAAGTCCAAAAAGTTTGACATATATAAAGGTCGGTCGTTTATCACATAAAGACCACTTGTGTGTTTTATTTACGTGTCCCTCACTTGATCTCTTTCTGTTCGTCACATGTGGTAACAATAAATAATAAGCTGCATGGGAGTTGACAAGTTGTCATAAAATATAATATTTTATTTTATTGAGGACTTCAAACGATTACCGCCTTTCTTTTGATAAAATATGTTATCGTAACAAGATAGGTGGCTATATGGTCTTCATACGTCATGTATTTGGTTTCCCTAGTGACTAGGTATGTCTATGGTCAGATAATATTCTTGTTTTTTATTTATTTACTGTAATAAAATAATGACACATATTAAAAGATTAAAAAAATATCCCCGCATAGCACGTAACATGGTAGGCAGAGAGAACCTAGTGTTAATACACTCTGTTCCCTTCCCTAAGTCAACGCCGCGCTTTGCATCTACACTAGAGTGACGAAATGAAATTATAAATTTAAATAAATATTTCATTTTCTCGACTGGGGATCGAACCCACATACTCATCAGACACGCACTTGTGCCCCTGCGCTAAGACTGACGTCTATTTTACAAGATAGATACTTACTAAGAGTACTATAAAGACATTTCAAAATAAAAGACTATGGATATATTTTTACTGTTTATTGGTTTACCAATAACGTTTATAGTGAGAACATTTTGCCAAACGGAATACCAGCACGTAAAAATATTTTTATGTACTATACATGCCCACCGCTTTCAAGACCGTCCGTCCTTTTCAAAATAACTTGGCAACTCGCCAAGATTGCATTGTATTTGCTCATCGACATGTGGAAGTCACTTCTTACTAATGAGGAAGGTGTATTTGTACATATTTTTAAATATGAATTGAAAGAACATTTGTTCATTGGTTAGGTCGATGTGGCGCAAGGGCACAGTAAACGCGACGGTTGTGGGTTAGATTCCCATTCAGGGGAATGAAAAAGACTCTAACTGCCAAAGCTGTGAACGGAATACAAGAAACTAAGAAAAAATAATATTTAAATCCTTCTTAATTTGTAAATTTTATCTAATGGTACTCCATTCTCAACTTTCCGCATTTTTTTAGAGTGGATTCTCTTTGCCTGCCTTTGCTAAAATATAATGTCTAAAGAAATGCTTAAATAGAACATTTATTTATACAATTACTTAAATAAATTTGATTGTTCGTCCCATATGAATCGATTGCTTCTACATTTTTTATTGGTCATTAGATCGTTGCACCAATGTCATATGGACATTCTCAACGCAGTTTTTATATAGGTATTTAATTATTACCTAAGAATATTATTGTTTTTTAATTGTGTTTCGTCTGCTCTGGTAGATAAAGTGCGGCGTTGAGGTCCGCCTTTCAACATGCAATGTCTTGAAAATCGGGCAGAAAGCGGCAACGCAGTGTCTTAAAACTAGATTACCCTGCTATATATGGGAAAATGCTTACCTTAGACATAATAATTTGCTTTCATTTATCTGTGATTCTTTTAATATTATAAATGTGACAGGTGTGTGCATGATGGATATTTGTTCCATTTTAATACAAACACTATTGAACAGATTTTCATGAAAATTTACAGTAGTAGTTAGTAGTTTCATATTTTTATTATTCAGAAAATAGCAAACGGAATTCTCTTAGTGAACGAAGTGTCAACCCTAGGTTTTCGGGGTTCGTTTGCACACCCTGTTATATGAGGGATACAGCATGAAGAAAAAAAATGTGCATAACATAATAGGATATAGTATATATGGTAGCCTATGTGCTATTTATTCCACGCAATGGCCGCGAGTTCGACTTTTTTTACATGATTATTCTTAAAATATTATT
This sequence comes from Heliconius aoede, assembly GCA_037355905.1. Taxonomy (NCBI): domain Eukaryota; kingdom Metazoa; phylum Arthropoda; class Insecta; order Lepidoptera; family Nymphalidae; genus Heliconius; species Heliconius aoede. The sequence goes on along the minus strand of JBAIZZ010000117.1, from coordinate 173,522 downwards.
TCCTTAGTCTAGTTAAATATATGGGGCGTTGATATCTGCAAATTAACATTCAATGTCTTACTTTATTGTACTTTCGTGAAAGTCGTGAGATATTTTACAATGAAAAGGAAAAAAAAAATCATTCTAATTTCTATTACGTGACCGACTGCCAAAATATAGCAAGTGTTTTATCTCCGTATCGTTGTAGATAATAGAACACACGATAAGTTTATCTCAAAATTATCAAGGTCCTGCTTGTACAGTACGGTCAACGAGTCGTGGCGGCACTGAAGTAAGGATCTCTGAACCTTTGTGCATTCATTATCGAGGAGAAAATAATCATATAAGGAAACATTGCATAATCAAACCGGTGCAATGATCTATACTGTTTCAAGCAAATACAGAGTGGCCACGACTCGTTAACCGTACTAATTACTGAGTGTCGTGCCGGCTTGTTAAATTGTTGCACTTGTTTCACTTTGTATGATTGTATTTAAGTGTTAAGTATGCAGAGTGTTTTGTAACTACTCTAATCAATCAGCTTCACGCTGTAACCCGCACACAGCAGGTTAGGCAGAGGGAACCTAGTGTCGAACTACTCTATAAAAGCCTAATACAATTAAAACAAAAAAGATTTTGCCAAAAATGAAAAAGTTACTTATTCAAACGAAACAGTTAATAAAATTATGGTTGTAAAATAATATCGTATCTGTTAACGATGCACGCAGGCAGAAATAAACCTATCCGCATGGACACCGCCGCACTCGCCTCATTCACGAAATCGAGTCGTAGGTGTTACCGGCAAAGTTCAAAGATGTTTAACCTTTAGTATTATTTTTGTAATAGTATGAGTTTACGTTATTGCTATCTGTTTGTAATTGCGTCACACGTAATGCAGTATGGAAAATAAAAAAAATATTTACAAAAACAGAAACCCCGATTGCATGAATCTAAAAAGAAAAAAAAACACTGATTGATTTTACTATAATAATATTTGTGTCTTCGGACACGCATATTTTCTCAAATTGAATATAAATAAACTAAAAATAGATTTGTTTTCAGAGTGGACTATCTTCGGGGGAATCAAAAGTTGCAGAAAGAACCTTGGATGAAATTAAGGCAAGTGATTATATAAAAACAACATAAATACAAAAAATAAAAGAAATAATGAAAATGAATATTACTACAAATAGTGTGCATTTTATAACTATAAGTTTTATTTTATTTATATTCAGCGCCATCTCTGTTACATTACAAGTACTAGTTTCTTAAATTCTTGCTAGTAATGTCGTCTATTATGGGTTACTGGTATACACTTAGTTTCAAACTTTTTCGCTAGGTGGAGTTGTATTATTTTTTCTTTATCAGTTACATAGCTCTCTATCTATTTAAAATGATAAGATGGTTTTCAGTGTTTTTCTTTAATTACGATGAAAACTCGAATCTGTACTTTATATTTTAAAATTTAAAAATGAAAAAATGCTTTAATTGTTAAAATAATAATTAATTTTTTGTGTAATTTTATGACGAAAAATGATTGGAATGCCTAACCGTGAATCTGCATTTTTACCCATATCAAGTGCGCCAAAGTTGATAATGTGTTTGACACAATTTCAATATACAACTGTACTCCGTAAAAGAACGGGAGATAACGACACTAACTTAGATTGAAGCATGTTTCGTCCCAATTTACTCTATCAATTTCTCAATTTGTTTGTTGTTTCAACTTAGGCATATTTATCTTACAATTAGAGTATGACTAACGACATTAAGTTGTAAACAAGTATAAGTTGATATAATATTTTCATAAGTAAATTTACTAAATTGTTGACTTGACAAGGTAACTATATTATAATTTTAAATCTATATAAAGCGAAATAAGCTCATTTGGCTGAACGTTGTCGCGTTGATCTCAGAAAGTGCCGGTTCGAATTTAAAAATATTTATCATCATCACATTCATGTATCCCATCCAAGAGCGTCGTGGCGCAGGTGGATCAGCGTGCGAATGTAAACGCCACGGTTGTAGGTTCGATTTTTCTCCGCACTACTTAATACTAGAGCTCCGCCACAGAATACACAATGTGCGGAGAATACGGCGAAAAGTGGGAAACGTAATGTATTAACACAGGGCTCTTATAGCAACTGTCTTACACTGCGATGTGCCAAATACAGCATTTATATAAACAAAAAGAACATGTTACCGATTGCACATGCAGTCAGACATTAGATCTATCCATTTCACCACGCATGTGAAGGCGCGTGCAAAAGCTAGTTTCAAACGAAGAGCCTCTACTACACGAACATACAACGTTGTACTAACAAAAACAGTATAAATACATGAATTTTTCAAGTTCGCATTATCACCGCGTGTCGGGCGAATCGTTTCGCACAAACATTGTAAGATGCGAGGTGACGTCAAAGAGCGTCGAGTGCCCTCGACGACCACCCAGCGCGTGTAAATAAACTTTTAATAGCGCCGAATCGAAAAACTCTATCGGAATTATGTTTTTTTTTTTTGTGTTGTGTGTTTGTGTTTGTGTGCGTTAAGATATATTTACTGGTTGTCTTAAAAAAATATATTAATTTTCTATGGTTTTTCATTCGTCTTTGTAAATATATTAGTATACTTCAATATGTGCATCTATAGTAATTAAGAAAATCTTGGATTTTTGGATTCTTGATTTATACTAATTTTTCACGTCTTGAAAAATTAGTATAAATCAAGCAGACCACTCAAAAAATAATTTTATATATTTGGTATGATTACTCCACTGAAAAATTATAAAAATTGACAATGTAAGATACGAAGTTGTGCCATCGACCCAGACCAGGGCATTGACCAAAGACAAACTTCACTAATTTCTAAAATATAAATGAAAGAAGACAACGGAATGTATGATGTGTGTATGTGTGTAGTCTGTCTTGTGTCTATTAATTAATTAATAATTAATTAATAATTAATTAATAATTAATTAATTATTAATTGTGTGTATTAATAATTGTTTACCTAAATTCATATATATATACTTTACCAATGTTTTTGCTAGTTAGTATCTCTAAAAAAAGCTACGTTCACCAAAGCGCATTAATTTTTTTTTATACATATTAAGAGTTGTATTCTAACTTTAGTACAATCATTGTTTAAAAGGACAAAACATAATATTTAGAACATACAGTAATGGTTTTCATGTACATCATCTATGTATTTTCTTAAATACTTATATGATAGTCAGTATTGTGTTAAAATTTATCTTAGATCATTACTCTGTTGCATGGAAATATTTTTTGGTCTTTACAAACCTGAACATTGCAAAGAATTTGTAATTTACTGCAACCACTGCAGTGCAAGAAATTGTGAAACTGCATACAAATTGTGACTCGAAACAACTAGATCCATATTCGATGAAATAAAATATTCATTTAAAATGTATATTTTCATTTCTTCGCTCTGGTGTCGAAACAAAGCGTTAAGTTGGAACTTACTCAAGATTGAAATGCCTCTAGAATTCAGCTGAAAGTAGAGAACGGAGTGTCATAACACTAGGTTCTCTCTGTCTACCCTGCTATGTGCAGCTGATTTGATATGAGTACTTGAGTGACTTGATGCGGTACTTTTGAACATATTATACTTATTGATGTAGCCCTGCCCCGCTCCATATTGAAGTGGAACTCAACATAACATCGAGTCATGTTTTAGTTTGTATTTTTAGATGAAAGTGTCCAACGATTCTGTCAGTGTTGTTTGTTGTTTGTTAGGTTTTTATGAAATAATTGTATTTATATTCATTCAATTATCGAACATATAACTGAGGGTTGTTGTCGCAGCTCACGCCGGATTATAAAATAACCGTGAGTAGGTAAAGAGCGGCACATCGATTCAGCCAAACGCGTATCGGCCTATAGTTTGATTCGACTGGCTGTTACACCGATAGAGATGTTACCAGTAGTGAAGAGAAAAATTAAAAAAAATATCTGTTTAAAATTAAATAAAATAAACTTAAAATATCTGTTTTTTTTTTTAATAGTTTCACGAAGCCCACGAAAGCTGCGTTATGTAGAGAAGCTGTTATATAATTATTGTTTTTAAATTAATCGACCGTCTGAATTTAGTGAAAAATTGTAGAATGAAGTGTCTTAACCATTAGGCCATTAGGCCTTTATACAAATTTTTTTTCAAAATTCTTTTCATTAATCAAAATGTGCGCGAAATAAACGCAGCACCATTCAATAATTGACGTATCCGATTCCAACAAACGTGAAAAGAATTATGATACTAAACGACATCGACAGCGACGGTGTAACGGGAACCTTACCCCGTATTTTGTAGTCTTTTACCGTCCCCCATATCGGGCATTTGAAATATGAACGGGTGCGTGCGGGGAGGGGGTGGGTGTGGGGTTAGTGGGGGGCGAGGGGCGTTGTGTAAATATTGGCAGATGTGAGTGGATGGCTGCAGCGAGGCGCCACCCCTGCACGCACCCCGCACGCACCTCGCACGGCAGCGAGGACGTCCCGCTTTATACGTTTCAACGATTTTGAATCCTAACCGACTTTATCCTGCTTTATGTTCGGATTTGAATAGTGTTTGGTGTTGAATTTAGATATATGTTGGGATATTTTAATTGTAGACCAGTAGTGAGAGTCGTGCTGCCTTTTTTTAGCATCACACTGTCGTCATCTTGCGCACACACTACTGTGAGGATCGGTAGACGGAACCTAGTGTTGAGATACACTTCCGCTCACCGTACCGCATTTTCCGCCGATTCCGGGTGGCATTGCGTGTTGAGTGGTGGAACTCAACGACGCTCTTTGCCTCTACACCAGAGCGAAGAAATGAATGAGATATATTAGATATTTCTTTTCTTCGACTGACTCGAATTAAACCCACAACCACTCCCGTTTACGCACACGCTTGTATCTCTGCTCCATGATTAGCCTCTTTAATTGCACTGTTTAATTTTTTTTTCAAATACTTTAATGAATAATTTGTTAATATTTTCAACACAAATACTAAATTTTTCAAAAAAGTTCATCTTTCTATTTAAAAGATTAAAATTAACCTTTTTTTTTTCATAGTCAAATATTAACCATTTAAAACGTTAAACTCGCGTTCCGTGTACATATTTTAATTAGCTTCCTTTGAGATGTTCTTGGTATCTCTAAAAGCTTTAATACCAGCACTTAAAGGAACGTAAATTTAAGTGCAATTCTACACCTACAGACAGATACATAGTGGGGTACCTGGGTACCTATCTCAAGTCTGAGATCCGATAATCACTCGCTAACCAAAGGTATCGGTGGGTGAGTTTGTCCGTCTCATTAGAGCCAGTGGCGCAGCGAACGTAATAAGGTAATTGTGCGAAAACTTCACACCAGTAATGGGTTGTAGCGCTAAACCACGCTCTACGTACGGTGTTAACTGAACCTGTTTTGTATCCTTCGCCTGTTGTGAAACTACGAGGGTTCCTGACTTCGATTGTGTTGTTTTTGGGAATATGTATATCTATATGTGTTAATTATAAATTTATGCGTACTCGGGTAAAATTATAAATTTAATTTCGCTGCTCCGATAAGACAAAGTACGGCGTTGAGTTACGTCACTCAATACGCAATATCTTGAAGTTGGTTACAAGACGAAGCTTTCTTCTATGCTATAGTTACGTATATTTATATGATAAATGTTTAAAATGGTTCAGTATAATGGTTTTTAAAGAGAAAACTTAGAGATAATAGTTATTATGAATTAAAACTCAACTACTTCATATTAAGTGTACTGATGATGTGTTGGTGGTGATGAGGTGGTGAGTGGTGATGATTTGATATAACCAAAGGCGCATCTTGATATATTCTGGATATAAAGGCTATAATTATTTTTAAAAAATTCAAGGCCATGTTACTTTGTTACTGAAACTTCTAGGGTGGATACAGTCCACTCGGCTTCCTTATTCCTACGCCCATGCATATCATATTCATACATACATATATACATATATAGAGAAGAATTCTTAGACGTGACTTCACATGTTTGCCGGTCGCACAACAATGATAGCTAAAATGTCCACCGCAGACCGGACTGTCGAGGGCCTGAATAGAAGTAAATGCTGTTTGCTTGAAAGATCAATCGACCTCTTTCAATATTCAACATAGAGAAGTGACTCTACGTTAATGGAAAAGATTGAGGAGAAAAAGTATAGCAATTGGTATCATATCAGTGTTTTCTCCTACTTTTAGTTTCTCGATTTTTCGGAACAACGAGGTACGGACCCGAATGTCTATAGATTTGGAGTATTAAAAAAATTTTTGAATAATAGTGTATCTTCCAAATTTTGTGTATTGGTTAAAGAAATTATTAATAATTCACGCTATTTTTACTTTGAGTATATATTATTATACTACTGTGCTAAGAATTAATTATTCCTGAAGAGCTATTCTGTGTCGAATACATCTCTAGTTCCGATTTATTCTATATAATATAGATGGCAAATAAGCATCTTCCAAATTTCTGTCTTTTTTTTCTTTACAGGCGTTCTATTATATTCTTGTACTATAACATACACGGCGCGACGTGTGTCTCCCAAATATTGCTTCTGACGTATCATTTGATAATAAATGATATGTCAGAAATAAGAGAGAGGAAAGTTATGGCGCAGGGGGAACAAGTGTCTGTGTTGTGGGTTCGATTCCCACTTAGAGAAATGAAATATTTTTTAAGCAGCTTCACACTGTGTGCCGGTCATAATTAGAGTAGGCAGAAGAAACTTAGTGCTAAGACACTTTGTTCCCTATTTTCCTCCGAATTTTGGAGGCATTGCGTGTTGAGTGGTGGAACTCTACGCCACGGTTTACCTCGACAACAGAGTAAGGAATTTTAATGTCTTCGCTCTGTCGTAGGGACATAGCGCGGCATTGAATTCTTCCACTTAACACGTAAATCGGCTCCCTTTGCCCTACCCTGTCATGTGCGGGATACAGCGTGAAGGTAATAAAGAAACAACATGTGTTCAGTCAACGATGACATACAAACAGAATTAGCCGGTTCGACGAGCGTCCCTGTTTGTCCGCGCATATAGACATTGCCGTGGACTCTTTTAATCTTTGCTCGACATTGATACACGAGGCCGCGGCACATCGCTCTTAATGGAATTTATTGTATCCAGAAGGAGTGTTTGTATTAGTGTAGGTCTTATTAAGGGTTTTACCTCTAGGTGTTTTGAAAGGATACTTATAGAGTGTGTCATGTGTCATGTGTCATACACAACTCTTAGTTAGTTTCTATTTGGCCACGGAGGCATAATGGCCGCAGGTTATATGTACATTTGTACGTTTTTTTAAACGACAAACAATATATAAATTATTTATAAACTTCAATCTTATATAAGGTCAGTCGTGGCGAAGGGGCACAAAATGTCCTGCAAAATCACTGGTCGTGGGTTCGATCCTCGCTCGAGGAATGGAAATATTTATTTAAATTTATATTTTCCTTTCTTCGTTCTGGTGTCGAGGCAAATCACGACATTGTCTTCCGTTGTTCAACACGCTATCTTTCCAGAACTCGGTGGAAAATGGGGTACAGAGTGCCTTAACACGAGATTCCCTCTGCCTTCACTGCTATGTGCGGGATATAGCCTGAAGCTGTTTTTATTTTGTTCATTTATTTTATCTTGTACATATAAGACATGTTTCAAGTTTATTCTGTAATTCTAGTCTTCTGGGGAATTAGGGGGAAACGGGTGTTTTATAGGACCTTTGGATGCACACGGTCAGCAAGTCCCGTCCGTGACGACGCATATATTAGTCGTGCGATCTTTTGCCAGTGGGTACATCCTATTGCTTAAACGCTTTGCTCCAAGTAGAATTCGCTATATTTAGAAAGTTATCATATGACACTGATTTTAGTAGGTACTATGTTTGAATATTTTTACACTTATATAAGACAACAGAGTGTCTTGATTCCAAATGTTTTGATAATGTCAAAATGTCTTTTCCATACATGTCGAAGACGTTGAAGTTATTTAATTTATTTAAGGCATTTATATACCTTTATTCTCTCGATGTCGTATTGTAAATAGTGGCTGATTTTCAGCATCACGAGAGGTTTAAATCTATGGCAGCAACTTGAAAGACTTCGGTTTCGTGTTTTCTGCTCTATGTACATGTATTGTTGTATATGTTTAGTATATGTATATGTTTAGTTTTTATTCAATTACCAAAATTACTTTCATTTTATTCCTTAATATATAATTTGTATAAATAAGCACACAACTTTAAAATTTACTTCATAATTTATATTGTAATAATTATAACGTTATTTAACACATCCTCTAATTAATTATTTCGTTACAGAGCGGCCTACGAGCCTCCGAGGCTGACAAAAGACGGATGATGGATCGTATTGTCAAACTTGAGGACGAACTGCGTGTCCTGAGGTTGTCCACTAGGTAAGATTGAGAGCCACAACCCCACAAGATATGATGTTTTGAATCATATACCAAATTAATAATTTTATTTCATTTTTTGATTATGGTGACTTGCCTTTAATTATTATATATTATACCTGTGCGTTGTATTCCCACTCGGGGGAATTAATATTTCACATGTTCATTTTCTCGGTCTGGCAACGAGACAAAGCGCGGTATTGAGCTCTGCCACTTAACATGCAGTATCTCCAAGAACGGCGGAAAGTGGAAAACGGTAGTGTCTTGACACTAGATCCTGTTAGCCTACCTACCCTGCTGCTACGTGACGGATACACACTGAAGCTAGCAAAAGACATATCATCGAGTAATTTTGAAATTACTTTAATTTAAAATTACTCGATATTAATAAATAACTCTAATTCAAATCCTCAAATGCGTATCCAACCCACGACCTGTCGCGTTCACAGCCACGCTTGTGCCTCTGCATCACGACTGGCCTCTAACACAATTGTCTTCAAAATACATATTTTTCAAAACAGCTATGAAACCAACGAATCCCGTATGAACGGCAGTGTGGAGGACGGAGAGTGCGACCGCCTGCGCCTGCTCAAGGAGCTCGCGGACGCGCGTCGAGCCAAGCATGGTGCGGAGGAGCATGCCCTGAAGTAAGTCACCTTGTCTGTAGCCTAGTGAATAATTTATTCATAATTAATTATATATTTAGTATGTTTTGGTTTGGTTCACTTGTAATAATACATTTCTATTTCGTAGCTTGTGGAATTTTTGAGATGAATGTAAATTATTTGTATGTACATATAATTATATGTTTTTCTTGTATTTAATGGAAATGTAAAATATTTTATGTTACACATACTCTAATATTGTAATCTAAGTAATAACTTGTTTTGGCTGTCACTGGTTACAATTTTTTTTATATAATGCTTTAATATATTTTTAAAGTTTAAATTGCACACTTTTTTAATTTACATCCACCCATTCGCAAATCCCATCTCACGTCCCATTTTTTTTTTATATTTATTGAGCAATATTTTACTATATTTTAAGGCTAACCTCACTTGCAGACTCGAACGTCTAGTAACGCAGCTACGTTCAAAATTCAACGGTCTCCAAATAACGAACGGAGCAGATTCGTTGCCGAGCGAGCCCGAGCACGCGACCGACGTTCGCGCCCGGCGAACGAATTCGACCAACAGTTTAACCAACATTACAAATATGACCAACTTGTCCAACATGACTAATTTAACCAGTTTGGCCAACATGAGCAACTCGAATTCAAACCCAACGGTCGTATTCGGACCCGTAACGGATTTGTAGCGAAACGAACTCGGGCATTTCATATGCTACGCGGTCACGGATTTGATTAAATCCGTTAAATATAGACTTGGGAAATAGATAAGCAATAAGTAAATGCTATCAGTGAAACTTGACAGGTGATTTTTTTTTTATTTCTTTCGTTTACAGAATCTCAGTCTGGCTAAATTGTTGTTGTCTTATCTATTTTTGTACGTTATGTTGACATTATTGATTTTGTCGGGTGATTATTTGATTGACGAAATGATTACGTTTGGAATGATTGTCGTACTAAAATGAGCACAAAAACGTTTATTCATCACATTTACTTTAGTTAGTTTAGTTTTTGTTAATTTGACTTAATTTTTCTCATAATTTCATGGTAAATTATTGATAATTAAGATTTTGTAGAATGGCTCACTTTTGGACTGTGATTTTTAATTGCACTAAATGATATATTTTGTTTGTTACATATAAGGCGTGTGATGTTTTTTTTAAAATTTTCTTACTTATTCTATTTAATATCTATATTTACGTTGGCATGTCATTATATGATGAACAAATTGCTTTTTTTTTGAGCAAACACTATTTATAGCTTAATTAGAGATTAAGTAAAAAAATGATTCTTGCTGTTTATTAATATATTTATCATATAATGACGTGTACGAATTGGCAATAAAAAAATTTAATATAAAAAAATCCTAAAGCCTTAAAAATGAAAGCCGATTTTAAAATGACTTTTTTTTTGATAATATTCATTCTGTATGTCTATGGCGACAATTACATACGCTAAGGTCACCATTTATTTGCTGACATTCGTTACACGAACAGGTCGTTCGGTTTTACGGTCATTCCGGTTATCGTGAAAAATTTGTTTGTCGTTTAAATTATTTTTTTTAGCCTTTAATGTAAAAACATTTTCATTTTTGCTATCGTATTAATTGAATATAAGTCCCGTAATAATTGTCTTTGCTTTTTTTTATTAAAATATACATTTCAGTGCTTAAGTGACGTTTTGATATACTTTTTTAATGTCTAATTGACATAATAAATACAGATAATAGAGATAATATGTTAAATAAGTAATACCGGTTTGTTTATCAAAATTTTGTTTGCTGATGATTATTTAATAAACTTCTTACATTAGTGTCATTAAATAAATCTTTGCTCTCTATGGTGTATTATTTTTTCACGAATAAAGTGTGAATATTGTTATAACGCCAGATAACTAATACATTGTTTAAATACTCAAACACTAGTTATTGATGTTTGTCAGTCTACACATTCACGTTAATTTATATAATATACATGATTTATATTTCCTATGTATGCATGCGCGGCAGTTATTTTTTCTCTTATTTATTATAAGATTGTACTTCGACATGTTTACTGTTAATATTTTTATTGTTCACAAATGTCAATTCTGCTCAAAATCAAGCAATAGCTTAAAACGTTATTTATGTCGACAATAATGTAAGTTAAAAAAATATTAGGCAAATAATCTTTAGCTTACGTATTTAAAGTAGCTCATGTAACCTACTTAGTGTATTGCCTTTTTCTTTTTCGTCTAGTCTAAACCAGCATTTATATAATTTTGGACATACCTGTATTGGACCCTGTATTGTATTATATTGAAATTAATATATAGTCATATGTCATCCTTACAATGATTTTCTTTTTGTTTTTTTTAAAATAACCATTGATGTCCTAGAGCTTATTCTAAGATTTAATGGTGACTTCTCCCATTTTTTAAATTAAGATACTTTAATTCTGAGGATGCACATACATTCTTTACCGCTATATTCTTCGTTTAAATCGTAGAATAGGATGACAATATACTCTTTAGAGCAAGAGCTAGAGATTTAAATTAAAATTGCTTTACTTAGAATATAAAAGCGTTAGTCAAGAAATATTACAAGAATAATTGCTATAAATATTGAAATTATTAGAAAAAAAAACTATATATATAACATGTAATAGTTACTTTATTGTATATTATCATAACAAACTATTAAAATTAATTAATGACTAAAATCTGTTCCGTGTCCTACACTTAATAACAACATTATTTTTTATATTTTATAAATACGTCAATAATGTAATTTTTACAACATATATATTATATATATGTGTGTATAAATAATATATATATTAAAAAGTTATAATAATAAATAACGCTTTTATGATGACGTTTACATATACCTATTATGTAAAGCTAAAGCAATATAACTACTTTTATAAGAATGAACATAGATTAAAATTAAAATGTTTCTAAACTACACATTGTTAATATATATTAAGATGAAAATATTTCGCTAGTTTGTCTTTTTTATGCTTTTTTTTTACTAACCACCGACAGCATCAGAACAGACTGACATTTATTTATTTATTTATTAAATGTAAATTGTATACCAAATTGAAATAAGTATAGCTTAGATTGCATTAGATAATATTACCTTATTAATAAATACTTGTTGTGTTGTATTATATTATGTAAATGTCACGAGTTTGTCAGATTTGATTTCTTTTTTATTTTATTTTTACATAATTCTATATTAAACAAAATAATTTTATTTAATTTTTTTTATACACAACTGACATTTATATATTATACGAGTAACTGAAATTAAACTATATTTATATAATTATAATAAATAATGGTGCCTTATTCGTAATCATGTCCGCCCATGAGTAGTTGAATCTGTTGTATAATCTGTGCCATTTAATGCTGTTTAATATGTGCTTTCACTAAAATATTGAAATAATGCCAAAAAATAATATTAAAACTGTAGTCAGCGATGACTTTTTTTTTATAGTTTAACGTCATCGCGGACTACAATTTTATCAATAGGGATTGGTGACAAAAGGAAAAGAAAACTTTAAAAATAATCATTTGCATTATTATATTATAATTATTTCAGGTTATTTTTTAATTTTGTACAATAGAAATAATATTTTTAATTTCAAGTTTTCTCTACATTACCTATTTACTAAAAGTTTATATAATTGTTTAATGTTGTGAAAACGTCACATATTGTTTTATTATTTGATTTTAATGGGCAGTAATGTAAACTTTCAGAATTACGTATGTTTTTTTTATTTTTTGTTAATGAAAATGATCAAAATATTATTATTTTCCTTCAAACAATGTGTGACTTATTCCCCATACCTAGAAGTAACTTGTCATTTTAAAAATTGAATTAGCTTTTTAAATATAAGCTATATTACCAAATAAAAGGTCTCGTAGATTTAGATTTAAGTATGCACGATATTTCATGCGTGGTTCATTTGTAATACTCATTCACTATAATAATTAAAATGTATGTATGTCTGACATGTCACAATATACTCGATTGGTAAAGGTTTAAATAAATCATTCAAATTTCACCGTGTTTAATTTTGAACGCCGCACAACCTCACGTTATATAGAAAACACCTTTTATTTTGAATACGGTTAATGATAGTTCAATTGGTTTTTAACCCTAGCCCGGGGCTAATTTGTATTGTGAGAAAACATAGGGTATTGTGTTCATTATTTTACGTGTTTTTGTACGAGAGGCGCGTGCCGGCCGCGTGCGCCATCTTGCGTGCGAAGCGATGGGAACTTCCGCACGTAGCTCGTCGGTGGGAATCGAAGATGATTTGTGTAATAATTTCCCTGATTAGGGGAAATTTTGGTTTTTGAATATTTTATGGCGTTTTTAGTTATTATGATTTGTATGTGAGATTATTTTGTTTGTTGTAATTTTTATTAAAATTACATATAAAGTAATGTACATTTGAAGTTTTAATTTATCATTGTTTGATTTTAAATAAATTTGTTTTCATATTTTAACATAAACATATATTTAGAAAAACAACCAAAAATACAGATAATAAAACGCCAAATACCACAGATGATGAGATTATAAAATAAGACAATTCAACAAATGAACCGCACAATAAACTCTGGACATTTTCCACTTATAATTTAAATAATTAAATATAGCGTTACGCAGACAGATCAAATATTCAGGACCGCAGCGCGACAAATTGGGCCCGAATCAATGGCGGGTCGCTCGCGGCGAGCTAAAAAGCTCGACCTCATTATTGAACATGAATTAATCACACTTGTCGATTGTTTCTAGTGCTGAGGCTTATTGTCGATATTGAGAATATTGAGAATTATACTTAATTTTCTTATATTTGACGCCGTCGTGGTGCAAGGGGGTGGCGGTAACCCAACTCAACGGCAAACGCCCGGCGTTCCGAATTCCCCCACTCTACATGCAATGTGCCGAAAATTTCAGTGAAAAGTGGGGAATGGAGTGTTTTATCACTGGGTTCCCTCTGCCAATTCTACTTTATGCGAGATAGAGTGTGACGCTGATATATTTTTATTTATTTCGTATTTATAAATTGCCCTCAACTCTGAGATTGATCTTGAGAGCGACCTTTTGGATTTATACCTGGAGGCCTTAGGTAGTAGCGTGAATCTTGCTTCTGCTGCTGCTAAAGAAATGAAAAAAAATCCTTATAATATATATGTAATTATTAAGTTTATAATGTATTTTTCCTATTTCTAAATTTTAATTGTCATTACTTTTCAGAATGAAGAATCCCAAAATTTGAATAGATGCTGATAAAAAGTGTCTCCATGCCATGGTGTATAATTAATTAATTTATTAATAAAAGAAATATTAAGTTGGACAAAAAAATGTAAAAAAATACCATATTATCAGTATTCAAGACAATATGAATGCCGTTGACTTCCGCCAAACAACACGGAATGTGTGACATTACATATTATAATATATTTATATTTGATGCCGTCGTAGTGCAAGGACACAAGCTTGGGACTACATAAGTATGGTTGTGGGTTCAAATTCCACTCTCATTTCGATTTCCTTTCTCTGGTAACCAGGCAAAGTGCGGCGGTGAGTTCCGTCACTCAACACGCTTCACTTCGATAAATTGGCGGAAAGCTGGGACCGCAAACGATTTAATAAGAACGGAATATCTTAACAAAAGCTTTCCAAGCACCCTCTGCCTGCATTGCTGCACTGCTACGTGCGGGATACAGCGTGAAGCTAAAAAATAATAATAATGCCCTACACTACGTTCTAATGCTGACAATTCAGTGTCGACGCGTTTATACATAATTATTAAAATTATCGATTACTGTGCCTCCCTATCCATGAATATTGTATGGTGCAATTTGTATAATTTGATTAAGCCCACCTGTGTGCGCTCCACGAGGGTGATTCGTCCAGTAGGTATGTGCTGTGCTGTCTGTGAGTTCACTTTTGTCATTTTGTTATTATGCACACCACAGATCTGATATATTCGTTTTAATTTTGCACCCTGCCTACCCTACTTTGTGCGGGATACAGCGTGAAGCTGAATTTTGTAATGATTTTTAATTAGGATAGGTTTTGCTTGGTTTTATTGGTCAGAGACCAAAATATGGAATGTGAATGATGATATGGAATGTGACCAATATGTGGAATGAATGGAATGGAACACTCCAGTATATATGATTTATATATCTTAAAGGCATATCATGCTGAACTTTGAGAGACGAATCAGTCAATAAAACTGCTGAAAATAGAGATTGACAAAATTTAGACCCATCAACCTTTATCTAATAAGTTTGTTCGAGTAAAGACGACGATGTTAAATGTTACCTGTGGAGTTCAAATTCGGTAAAAATACCGCAATTTTGACATGTGTTACATAATCATGAAAAGTAAAATGTATAGAATAAATGATTTTTTTTATACCATAAATGCAGAATTATCTAAACAAAAAAAAAACTGCAACACACGCTAGTCGCATTGTCCAAGCGTAAACCGAGCGTGACTCGCTTAAATGATACCATCGAGTCGTTTACATTCATCGCTTTATCTTCCCCGCACACTTATTTAATCAATCACCCTAAAACCATCCAAATTACATATTAATACTGGCAACACTAAAAAGAGCACGTCAAAGTGACAGCTATAGTGGTGCTACCCTATCGTTAAAAAATGACGGAAGTGCCATACGTGTGCATATTATAATTATATTTTTATAAGGTTGCGTGGGATTGAGAGGGTGAATTTATTTTATTAAGGGATGAGTCGTAGAATGATTTGCCAGGTGGCGATGTAGAGGCGCTTATGATGATTAAATTACTATTAAATAGTGGTTTTGCCTATTCGATATTATTTTTAATTTTATATATTTGTCTTATACGATAATTTAAAATATTAATGAAATGGATTTTGTCCGTGCTTAATTTTTTTTTTTTTTGCAATCTCGATAATATTTAATTAAAATAAATACTCTGGCAAGTACCTACTTACTTGAAATATTTATAAACTTCTATTTATAAGACCCAACCACTTTTTATGGATATTGAGATTTTTCGTGGGAAATTCAATTAAATACTTTCATAGTCCAATTTTAATCAAAGCGCCGGCTATTATCTTCTAAGTCCCTAATATAAACAAATTGCAGTTCGATTACGACCCTTGGACATTGTTACCACAGATAAATAAAAACTAAAATAAGCCTTATTTCTCTAGTAATAAAGATATGTTATTTTTATACATATAAAATATATTGTACGTATTACAAAAGTGTGGCCCATTCAGAAATCGGTCGTCCGTAAACTCTGAAGAGGGCAAGCGCCCGCCACGCGTTTTTATATTTTTTATTCGGTTTTAATTTAATTAATCATGTTGTGACGAATCAATTTGAGTATTCAACCAGTGCAACATTTCCTTGTGTTCTCTAAGTGTAAATAAATATTTTAATATTTTCTTATATATTTCCCACAGCAATTGAATGATAGTAACAATTTTTTTAATATTTCGAGATGATAAGAAAATTTATATCAGAACCTGAGCTCATAGGAGTCAAATAAGTATAAGTAATTGCTTCAACGACAAAGATAAGCAAAAAATATTTTTTAGATAGGCATATATTATTCACAATTTTACGTGGTTTTAAAAAATAATAAGGAAAAAGAAATTGGAATCCTCGGCAAGCTATCGACCATCTTGCAAACAGTAAACTTATATCTAAGTAAGAAAGTAAAGATAAGTGGTACCTACATACAGAGAAATTAATCTATATTAAATAGTTACAAACAACATGAAGATCATCAGCATCACGCTGTATCCCGCAGGGTAGGCAAAGGGAACCTCGTTTTAAGACACTCCCTCACGAGGTTCCCTCTGCCTACCCTGCTAATTTGATTTGATTTTATAATCTACATTTTTTAAACTAAAATTAGAGAAAAAAACTCAAAATATTTTAATACAATAATGCAAAACTACACGTAGGTGTTTTAAAATATGAACAAGGAAATGGGTTGAGAGCATTTTTAAATAATTAACACCGCTTTAACAAATTTCAACGTTCACAGCCTCCAACTCCTCGGAGAGCGGTACCTGTGACCACCCACGAAGTGTTTACGTGCCAGCCCCCGTTTAATGTAAACACAAACAATTATTACTTATCCTTACCACGTATCGGGGGTTGATGATGGTCAGACCGTGTAAACAACCCTTTTATGGCATTGTTAAAGATATGAGTCTTGGTTTTTCTATATCATAGGTACAAATGACTGCTTTTTGATTGCGTTTTGTTTTTAATATTGGTTCAGTTTATATGCCTTGCGTTAGTGGTTAGGGCATTGTCAGTTCGATTCCCAGTCGGGACAAATATTAATCTATTTTTTGTGACAAATTCGAAATTCGGTGTAAATAATAATTAGCATAAAATTTATATTAAACTTTATATTTAATGTTAAGTTAAAATAAAACAAAATAAACTAAATATTTTTTTGTAAAACTAAGGATAGTCAAACTTACTTTAATGTCCGTTAGAAAGAACTAGTCAAGAGTTCAAGTGTACTCGATCTCGGGTGGTCCAGTACAGACGGAGGGTATATCCGTTAAATATATGTTAAATATATTATCCGATTAAAAAAATATTTGAAATAAAAAAATAAATTAGTTTTAGTGTGAAGTATGTGATTGTTATAGGGATATATTATATTTAAGAAACATTATAAAAACTATCGACTACTATGTCTCCAAAATAAAGTGTACAATTAGCGACATTTTAGAAATTTGAAATATTATTTTTGTATGTAAAAACAGAAATTTTGTTACAGAGAGACGTATATTGATATAAAAATTTGATAAGATATAGTTTCAACTAGGTATCCTACATATTGCATACAAGAGCGAGGAAATGTAATTCGGAATGAATTATGCTCGAGTGGAAATCGATCCCACGCCCTCTTCCGCGTCTACAGTCAGTCAACTTAAATAGTAAAAGTTCCAATATCCCATGCACCTGTACGTTCATAGCAAGACTAGTTTATGATGGTTTTAGTGCGAGAGCCACTTAACGCCGCCGAGGCTACCGTGTCTCTCTTCTCCCCCCTCCCCCCCACACATCGGCACCCCGGCCCGGATGCATCCCACAAATATTATATTTCCTAATAAGGTGTGGAATATAAAAGTTATATATTAGATTAATTATATGGTAGTAGTGTTGAGTGGTTCAGTCGTGGCCAGTCGCGACAGGTTTTGGGTTTGGGTTAGATTTCGAAAAGAGAAAATGAAATAAGTAAAAATATCCATTTCTATATAGGCAAGGTGTCCCTTCAGAATTCGATGGAAAATGGGGAATGGAATCTTAAAACTAGGTTGGTTTAAGATTCCATTCCTTGTTGTGTGCGGGATACAGTTATACTGTAGTATCTATCGCACTTTGCCATAGTAAGTGTAATTCAAACCTCCTTTATCTTTATCATATTTTCCATACATTTAATAGTATTCCTGTCTTATGATAAATTTAATATATTTAAGAGACTCATTAACAGTTTTGACAAAATATATTTAGTTTTTTTAGATTCCTGTTGTAACTATCCCACACATGGCAGGATCGACAGAGGGAACCTGGGTACCCAATGTTAGGTATTTCCCCATTAAACCACTTCCATTTTTCATTCTTCAAAAAAGTATAAAGCATACAATTTCAATTAGGAATTCAACCCGCAACATGTTGCATTTACACTCATAGTCGCGCCCCTGCGCCAGGACTGATCTCAAATAATAATTCTCGCCTAATTCTTTCTGATCTCCGAATATATCGCAACTAAAAAGCAATAATAAAGATTACCGGTGTTTTAGGATCCCACTCTTAGCGTTGCGGTGTGGGGGGTAACCGCTAAACACAGGATTAACGATAGGTAATTTTGCTTGGGGGCGATGTCTAATTATTCACGCATTATTATATACAGGAGACTAAATATATATTATATAAAAATATTTTTTTTGTTTTATTTTTATCAATTTTCGTATTACATATATTAAAAAGGAACTGCAGTCGCTAAGTAGGTTCCCCCTACCTAAGGGACTAACACTAGTAAAGACACTCGATTACCATTAAGTCTCAACTCCCCCATTTTCCCCATTTTCTTCCAGATTCTCGACCCACTACTTGTTGAGTGGCGAATCTCAATTAAATATTTAATTTCTTCAAATGAACTATCACGACTAACCTCTATACATATTAGGGTGATGAAAAAAATCGATTCACATAGCAAATAATTTAGATGGTTAGATTTTTGTGATTTTTTTTATTAATATGAAATGTCCTCTTATACATACATACAGCTTAAGAAATAGACAGTAAGTATATATTGGTTGCATTATTTCTCTCCCACATCTATCTCCTCCTTAAGCCACTAGCAGGGAATTAGGCAGGGCTAATAAAATTCCCAGGCGTCCCCTGACGACCCCCGGCGTCTCCCGGACCACTTGTACGGGATTACGCGGGTTTGCGACTCGCGTGGCGACTTTAGATTGGTTTTTATGATGTTATATTGAAAATGCCTGAAAATTCAACTCTTACTTTTTATTATAATAAAATAATTATGTTATTTTAAGTTTACGAGTACTGTAAGGTTTATTGTAAATATTTATTTTTGGGTAAATATGTATATATGAGATTTTTATTTTATTAATTTATGTTAACTATTATATTTTGAATTGTATTTTACCAATACAACTACAATATGCGAATATTGTAAAAAAGGCATTAAGAAAAAAGTGATAAATTATTATATTCTTCACATATACAACGCTAAACTCTACCATTGAAAAATAATAAAAAAATGAGTGGCGTCATATAAACCTCTCTTATCCAGAGGTCTGTGGCATAACTTTAATTGTTTTTAAAGTGCGTACGCGCGGTTGGTTTCATTCATGATTTCGAAGGGCTTTGCGAGTGTGGGACACTAAGTATGAACAAACTGTACTAGCATTGGTATGTACAGACAATAGACGTGTGCCCCTTATTTCTAATAGATGAAAGTAATATGCCTGATTGCCAACGCGACAGGTTGTAGGTTCGATTATCATTCGAAGAAATTAAATATTTGATTTTGTTCGCTCTAGTATCGAGGCAAGATGCGACGTTGAGTCCCACCAATCAACCCAATGTCATCAGAATTCGGCGGCAAGCGGGAAGCGAAGTGGAACAGAAAGCGAAGCGTGAAAATACTGTTGTTTGAGTTCTGCCATTGCAAGTTCTCCAAGCAATGTCTTGAAAATAGGGCGGAGAGTATGGAACGGAGTATCTTAACAAGAGATGTCCTAATTACCCTGCTACGCGGGAAAAGTGGTCTTAATTATAGTTTTAGAAAACTGCAACCTAGGTACCAAGGACTACCCACAAAAGCAATATCTGTTCTATTCAAGGTAGGTAGTTAATCAAAGGTAGGTAATCAAAAACCCTCAAGCATTCCCTTGACTGATAACAATATTTTTTCATTTAGTACATCGTCATTGGGAAATAACAACGAAAATACATGCATTTTAAATAAAAAAAATACTTCTACCAAATTACTTCTGTTGTCAACTAGGGTCTGACAACAGGAGAATGGTAAATAAGTACAGTATAGAGAGACCATACCGACCGTTAACTTAACTTTGGCCTGATGCTGAGAATCACGCTTTCTGCTTTGTATTCTAAATTTGAATTTGTAATTCTAATCTAAGTTTGAAAATTGTAATTTGTTGAGGCCAATAGCGGCATAGAGGCACATACGTGTTACTGTACACGTGACAGGTTGTGGGTTCGATACCCACTAGAGTACATGTAATATTATATATTAATATAGTCGTTCCTTCGCTCGTTGAGTTTGGCTACTCAGTACGCCATGCCTAAGGACTTCCTCTGAAACTGAAGAACGGAGTGTCTTAACACTGAGTATCCTGCTGTGTGACAGAGCGTGAAAGTGATTATTTTTTTTTATAGTTCCAATAAAAATGATTCTCAAAAAACGATTTTAAACGATTTTAGTTTTAACATTAAATAATAATTTCGTAGAGCATCTATTCTATAATTATAATATTTTGATAACTTTTAAGTGCCAATAGAGATCTGTTAAAATAAACAAACCACGAGCAGTGTTTAAAGGCACGTAGTATTCAATTTACGTTAAAATGTTATAACATGAATGTCTGAAATGGAAAGGAAACGGACTCTTAAGAGGGGCCCCGCGGGACCTGCGCAGGCGCACCGTACCTGGCCTAGGAAAACAAAACGTGGAGAGAGTATAAAGTGGATAAGATATTTTATTGTAACAATTATAGAAATAAATGCAGGAATGTGCTGTTATATAAATGTTTATATAAATTTATGTGGTTTTTTGACGCTTTTATTAATTGGTTTTAAGTAGGTGCGTGCGATAATTTTTTGCTGAAATTAATGATACAATATTCAAGTAAAGTGATTTTTAAAAGCATTTTATATAAATTTTTTATATAGATAATACTATATTATATACAAATATAACAAAAAGTATGAAAAGTAAAGAACTAAATATGTCATAAAACAAATTGACTATTAAACCCCAAAATATTTACACAGGCATGTCCACTGTCGTCTCTACCTCTACCTGTTATAAGTATGATATTTTCATATTTTGATGGTATTTTTTACGTGACACGCGAAGTGGCCCGCCGAGACCACCCACGGCGTCGGAAAAACACCAAACTTTTATTATCGTTAGATTATGTCGAGAAAATAGACATAGCATTAGATGTGTATATAGTAAATAATATAAATATCCACATACTTACGTGAGAATTGATTAGAAAACTTATAATTTGTAGAAAATTAATAAATACTTATAATATACAATAAGGTTAGTCGGTCAGTTTTTGGTAAAAATAGAGTTTACAGAAATTTTAAGTTACGTCTTACGTCTCTTTAATATTAGAATATCTAATGAAAGTCGTGATATTATTTGGCGGCCTGAGAGTCATTTATAGAGAGCATCTACACTATAGTCTACTTTTACGTTTGCATTAAAAGTTGAGATTTAGTGTTATAACACTATCATATCTAATTGAAATATTTTTAAATCTTGTTATAGTATTTTTTTTCTACTATTGTCATTGCCGCGTAAGTATAAAAAGCTCTATCCTATTATCATGGAATAGAACATTTTAAAATTTCTGTACATGGGCGTAGGAAAAGAGGAGGTAGGCATAGGCCTTGTATCCACCATAGAAATTTAACTAAAAAATAATTAGGTTAGAAAAAAAAAACTTCACTCATTATCCCATACACAGGAGGGTAGACAGAGGGAACCTAGTGTTACTCCAGGTTACCTTACCTTACCTTATAAAGCTACCATAATAAATAATTAAACTAAGAAGCGTAGGTTTTTAGCGAATCCATTTTAAGTTAAACATGTATCGCGTGTTTATACGGTGAGTGCTCTCGTGTGGAGTATGTACAGACGGCGAGTGGGCCACTGGCCGTGGGTACATACAGTTATTTGAGTTATTATTGCATTACTCACTGCCTACAGTCGAGATGCATTTGAAATTGCATGCTGTCATTAAAATTAGTGTTTTTGTGGGATTTGAACCTGTTTAGCTTGTATTAAATGCGAAAACCGTAGATGTCACTCACAAAACTGGCGACGACTACCTCCCAGAAACAGTTCAATTAAATAAAAAAAATAACAGAACAGTTTTACTTTAATTCACATTCAGATATTCACAATATAGAAACTTTTAGTAATAAATGAATTAAATGAAACAGCATACATTTTTTTTCCTTTCTATCATCGAATTCGTATTCGCTTTTTCTACAAAACCGCCGACCCCGAATCGCAGCGACGTGACGAAACAGGAATTTTCGACCAATTTTCACATAAGCGCAGGGAATTTAGTTAGTTGGTCGCGATCTCGACGCTGAGTCAACATCGGCCTAATGGTGTGCCGTGGGTGAACAAACCTGGCTGTCCAACGAATATATCGGTGCCTTTGATATCGGTAACTACGATTTTTTTATCTGCGGTTTGTTTTTCTATCTTTCATTCTAAAGATTTTCCTTTAAACTAATGATTATTTGTAGTCTAGAATGTTTAATACACATGTGAAAGATTTTCTTAATTTTATAACCTAATTTATAGAAGTAAGAAAATCTTTCACGAATCCCGCATCCCGGAGCAAGGTGGACAGACTAAGTCTTGAGTTAAGACACTCCGCCCCACACTTTCCGCCGAATTCTAATGGCATTGTGCGTTGAGTGGTGAAACTCGATACCGCGCTTTGCCTCGAGAGCTTGCGCCTCTTCGCTATAACTCTCCTCAATGCCAAGCTTAAAATATATTTTTCTTATGTATTAAACATAAAAAATAAGGGTTAGTAAAATTATTAATAATGTATAATTAAAAGAGGCCGTCGTGGTGTTGTGGCACAAGGGTGTCGCCCGTTAACGAGAAACGAGACGGTTTTGGGTTCGATTCCCACTCGAGGAAGTGAAGTTTTATTATAAATAAAACTTCGGGGTGGGCACCAGACTATTCTGGGGTGGACACGGACCACTCGGCTCCAATTTTCCTACGCTCATGGTTGACGCCACTCAATCGGAATACAGCATTACAAAGTAGTGGTAGATGCTCTTCAACACTAGATGGAGCTACTTGTGAAGAGCTTACAGGTAATTAAGTTTCGCAAGCTTATTTGTATTTGTACCAATTTTAAAACTGTTTACAATAGTTTTTTTATATAAATAGACAGAGGTGATGTGGGGAATCGTGTGTTGAGAATAAGGCATTGCGTGTTGATATCTGAATTGAACGCCGCGCTTTGCCTCGTAACCAGCACAAAGAAATCAAAATATTTAATACTTTTATTAATTCAATACTTCCATACATTTCTCTCAGCCACGTTTTTATTCGTGTCGCGGAACAACGATTTCTCACGTCAATTTCAGTTCGATCTTATCAACAAAAGGATAGACAGCGACTCTAGACGTGCCAGCTTCGGTACACACCGGCTTAAGCACCTGGCTTATCTGTGGTGTGAGGTGGTCAAGGCAGAGCCTCCATTGTTACTAATTATATTTTGGATAAATAAATATGTAGGGTTAACGGCGATCTTCTTGTAAGTTTTACTTCTGGAGTCCGAATCGACAACTTAAATGAAATACACACATTTAAATAAAAATGATAGAAATCACTGTTACTCTGGGTCTTATTACAGCCTCATGATGTATCTCAGACATATCAGGGTAGACAGAGGGAACATAGTGTTACGACATTCCGTTCGCCAGTTTCCGTTGAATTTTTGAGATATCGCGTGTTGAATGGCGGAACTTAACGCCACGCTTTACCATGTAACCAGACGAAGAAATTAAAATATAAATAAATAATAATTCATTATATCGAGTGGCGATCGAATCGATTTTGTGATGTGAATCCATTTTTTTTCCTTCTAGGTACAAAATTATTATCTAATTTAATTTTTTTCAGGGTCTCATTAAACAAAAGCCATAGCTTTCATCACAGCACTATGACACCAAAAATCATTAAGACGATAGAGGGTAGGAAATGCAAAATAATTTTTATTACTGAGGTTCATGTAATTATGAATATATTTTTACGATATAGGATTACCTATATTGACAATGCCCCCAAAAACAAACCTATTAACGTCTAATTAGATTCTCCAAATGTTTTATAATGATCACATTGTAAAAACAAAAACTAACTGTAATTAATTTAATTTCATATCTTAATGTAACAATGTTTTGTTAGCTTCACGCTGCATCCCGGACTTACCTGTAGACAGAGGGAATCTGGGAAGACACTTCGATTCCTCACTTTCTGCCAAATTCGACACCAGTGCAATGAAATAAATAAATAAAATAAATCAACTGAACACTTTATCCCGCACCCACCAGGCAGACGAAGTGTTAAGACACTCCGTCCCCCACTGTCTGCTGAATTTTTCGATCTATTGTGTGTTGAGTGGCGGAACTCAGTGCCGGACTTTTGCCCTGGTGACGAAGCGAAGAAATGAAAATAAAATATTGATCAATAATAACTAATTCCTTTTAGTGGGGATCGAACCCACAACCAGTCCCGATTACAGTCCCACTCTTTCAGCCCTACGCTACTATGATAATGTGTACATACAAAAATATAGATAAAGTCAGCACAAATGAAACAAGTAATGAGATAAAAAGGAGACTTTCGTTCGACACGAAATGCAGTCGACAGTAGGGAAGCTACTCTCTGCTCTGTTTGCGTTATTATGGCGGTAATTACCATTGTTGCCGAGACGCGCTGGCTGTTTACCTAATTAACTGTTTTGTTTGCCTCTTATACGTCTTACTTTGTATTTTCGATAACGAATGCGACGAATTTTATTAATATATTCTTATTTTATATTATTAATATATTATTTTATTATATATTCATTAGATTCTTTTAATATAATATATTATATTGTATTACAATGGAGTTTTGGGTGAAGTAGTCTGATCTGCCAGTAAAAATTGTCTGTGAATTCCAGTTCTGCTTCATAAATATTTTTTTTTATCAGCTTTACACTGTATACAGTTTGTAGCAGGATAGGCAGAGAGAGTCTAGTGTTAAGTTACACCGAGTATTTTTAATGTGTCACGCTCTGTGACATAGTAAAAATAATATATTAGCCACAAGCGTGTTTCTGTAAACGCGGCAAGTTCTCATTTCTTCGTTCTGCTGTCGAGGCAAAGCGCGGCGTTGAGGTCCGCCGCTAACCACAAAAAGCTTCCAGAATTCAGGTCAACATGGAAAAAAGATGTCTCTTAATGAGATTGGAGTGTCTTATCACTAGGTTCCAAGCTCCACCGTCTACCCTGCTATGTCCAGGTAATAGCGTGACGCTTATATATACTATAAGTACCTATACATACAGGTATTCACATATATATTCATTTACAGTAATACATACATATAATAAAACACAGTATGTAGAATAGAATAGCGGATACTGAGCGCCACATGAACGGTACACTCTGCTGTGGTCCCACTACTTGTCTGGTGATATCTTCTTGTATGAGAAGATGAATAGTTTTAAAGACACGGTAGTCCTCTGACAATTTGATTTTAATTTCCCTCTTTCCTCGGACTTGAGAGACTGAACAGTTAATTTGTATATTTAATCTAGCTTTCTGCTGAAAATAAATATAAGTATCTGCATCTAGTATAGAGGGAGCTACTCCATTTTCCACCTTCGATCCGGAAATGAGATCAAAAATGGAGACCGTAACCACAGTTTTTTATTTATTGTAAAATTAAAAAAGTTTATTATCCAATAAATACAATTTTATCAAAATGTTAAAACACCCTATTCACTCTAAAGAGGCGGAAATAAAGTGTAAATGCAAAAGCGACAGGAGGATCTTTTTGCCTACCCCGTCGAGTGCGGGATACAGCGTGAAGCTGATTCACTTAACATTATATAAAAAAGATACATAATTATATAGTTTCATAATTATGAAATGTTTTTTTTTCCACAACAAACAACAGTACAAAGTGGACGACACTTGTCGCAACTCGACACCGGATCCGAGCTAATGGCCGATACGTGTCGCTCGCGTGTAACACGAACTGCATTGTAGGTATACGCAGTGCCTATAGCCCATATTGAATAACTTCTTAACCGATTATATTATATACATATATATAATTTATTAAATTATACGTTGTAAATATATAAATAGAGTGGCATACGGACAGCCAGACAGAGAGATATGACAAATTTATAAGAAATTCAGAATGAAAGGCAAATTAAAAGAAATAGGTTTAATTCTCAATATTTTAATTCTAATAATATTATATATAAACAATTTCTTTTCATGGAAGTTTTAATATTTGTGGGTCTTTCAGATTTTGTTACTGCAAAGAAAAAAAGGAAAGCTTTGGCGAGACCTGGGGAAAAGGAAGTGTCTTGATTCTACAGCGAAAACCAACAAAAACAACTATTATTTACCAAATAGTTTATCATGCAGTATATAATGATTTTGTTTACAAAACACGACCGACAGTCTAATTACTAATGTGTTGTTTTTACGAACATAATCTTAGTCGTTAGACCTATTATAATGCTATACCATTTGCTTAATTTATTTGTTGATGTTATCTTTTTATAATAAAAAAAAATCTTAAGTAAACTATAATTAAGAACTAGAGGAAAATCATTATTGAATCGTATCGTTTAGTCCTCCTTTGACTCTGGCTACCCAGATAGGATAAAGCGTGAAGATACATGAAGCGAAAAATAGGATAAAGTGTGGCGCAGAGGCATAAATTGTGACAATCGAGGAAATGAAATATTTATTTAAATTTATATTTCTATTTATTCTCTCTAGTGTAGATGCAGAGCGCGGTGTTGTGTTCCGTAACTCAACATAGGTTCTAGACACTAGGTTCTTCCTGGATGAAGCTGAATTTTTTATTCACTAAATAGTACTTGAAATCGATAAAGTTATAGAATGATACCCACATTACCCATCCATTTTGAAATTTAAACAATATTATATAAAGTTAATGCATTTCGTGTTATATTTTATTCATCACACCCGCCGGTAAAAAAAAGTTTTGCGCCTCTTTCTAACTTAGTTTAGGGTTATTATAAAAAAAAAAATTTAATTCTTTTAAATATTTCTATCTCATATTATAAATATAAAATAAAAATTTTGGAACAAAAAATTGATCTTGAAAATTACAAATATTAAAATAAAAATATGGCTTCTCAGACGCAAGCTTTATTATAAGACTTTATTTTTTTTTTGTGTAAAGAATCTTATTTCATGATTTTTGATTCCATTTCAAGAATGAATATCAATGATCTATGTATGTATATCTAATTTTATGAAATATGTATCTAATACGAAAGAGAAGATGTTATGTATGTCAGAATGTTATGTAACACGTATGTAAGTACTTATTTTGATATTGCCTTCTAAGGTAGATTGTTCATAATAAATATATAAGAATAAAATATGAGATTATTATTCAGCAATAAAGTTTAATTATTACAAGTGGACACTGACTGATAGTAAAACCGTGTGTTTTCAATACAAAATTGAACACTAAACACAAAGACTGGGCTGTAATCAGACCTAATTGTGTGCAGTAAGTGATAGAGGAAGAGGCCGCGACCGCCAGCGCGCGACGGCCAAACTTCCACACAACTACACATTCCCGCTAGCGCACTTGTGATTATACCATGTTTTTATCTTTGCGCGCTGCGCTGCGGCGCTATTAGCGGACGCGGCGCGGGGAGAGGGGGAGGGCGGCGGGGGGATTGCGCGCGCCGGCGGGTGGACCGCGGGGAGACTGCGCGCGCCTGGGCGGGCCGCGCGACGCTCCGCCCCGGCGCGGCGCTCATGGCCGGCGTGGAGGGGCGCGCGGGCCCCCGGCTTCTATTTACTCTTTCAATCAGTGCGAGTGTTTGCCCCTGGCCGGCGTGCACGCGCGGGTGATGCGCTAGCCATGATCTCGCAGAAGCTGTCGTACGGCGACGTGCCGACGTCCGCGTCGCTGTCCTCGCTGTCGCCGGGCCTCGCGCCCCCGTACGTCAACGGTATGGGCTGCATGCCGACGCAGCCCTACCCGAACCTCTACACCAACAACATGGTCGCGGGCGGCTCCTGCATGGGCTCGCCAGGCGTCGGGTACTCACCGCCTAGCACTATGGCGTCCTGCATGGGCGGCGGCGGCGCCGTGCCCTACGGCACGCTGCCCCGCGAGCAGGAGGCCGCCTCACCAACCTCGGCGCTGCAGCGCGCCCGCAACGACAAGACCTACCGCCGCTCCTACACCCACGCGAAGCCACCGTATTCCTACATATCGTTGATCACTATGGCCATACAAAACAACCCCTCGCGAATGCTCACTCTCTCGGAGATCTACCAGTTCATCATGGACCTATTTCCGTTCTACAGACAGAACCAGCAACGCTGGCAGAATTCTATTCGACATTCACTTTCCTTCAACGATTGTTTCGTCAAAGTACCTCGGACGCCTGACAAGCCGGGTAAGGGGTCATTCTGGACTCTTCATCCCGATAGCGGGAACATGTTTGAAAACGGCTGCTTCCTGCGAAGACAGAAACGATTCAAAGATGAAAAGAAGGAAACTATTCGGCAAGCTCAAAAGGCAGCTCAAACACACGGACATCACGGTGGACACGATAAACGGGAACACGGCCACGAGAAGTCCGGCGGAGGCGCGGGCTCCGGCGAGGAGAAAGAGATGCGCGACGAGTTGCTGGCGCAGCTGCACGCGGCGCCAGAGCTATGTCTGCCGGAGCACACGCCGCTTGCGCTGGAGCACTACGCGCAGCTGAAGCAGGAGCCCACAGGGTACGCCCCCGCACCGCATCCGTTCAGCATCACGCGGCTGCTGCCGGGCGCCGACACCAAGTCCGACCTGAAGATGTACGACGTGAACTATGGGTACGGGCACGCGCCGGTTGACAACTACTACCAGTCGCCGCTTTACCACCATGCGCACGCGCACGCGCACGCACACGCGCAGCCGCCCTTGTGACAGTACCCGCTGGCGTAGGCTCCCTGGCCGCGCCGTGGGTGACTCCGCCGACACCGACCAGCCCCCGTCTCCAACTCGGACTCATGTGAGCGTGACTTGTGTTCTTGTGATATAAACGGCGACAGTCGCCGCTCGGGGCCCATAAATTATTTGTGTACATATTTTCGATTTTAAGAGTCGTTGTGCGCAATTTAGTAGGTAGTTATTCGATGCACGAGTGGCGCGCCCCGAGCGGCGGCAAACTTAGGCCTAACTCGGTCTGTGGGACTCGCGTGAAGTGCCCTCCTGAACTATTAGTAGCACAGTCGTATACCAAATCTAATTAGAATTACGGTCGAAATACTCGATTTTAACAATATTTAGGGCCGTTTACTTAACGTAAGCTATATAAAGCTATATAGCATGGCTTTTTCAATGAACAATGATATCTAAACTTTTCCGCCCAAAACAATAAGCACATATCACATAATGCTTGAAATAATCGTGACGATAATGCGATCAATACGATTCCCTTATCACTGTTATCTATCGATGTTTTGATAAATTGAATTTTCGCGCGTTGAAATCTTTTGTAGAAGCTTTCGCTTGACAGTTGTTTTATCTACAAATGTGAAAGATTTAACGTATAACACTTGAAATAAAAACTAATTATTAACGATGTGAAACGAATTATTAATAATATACTACGCTGTTAGTTTAAAGAGTATCGAAAGTTATTATTATTATTATTAAATGTAAATATAAATATTTAATATTAGATTTATTTGAAAGCAGTGTAATAATATACCTCTTTTTTAGTTAATATTCGGAGAGAACAATTTTATAATTGAAATATTGGAATTTTTGTAAATATTTATTTAAAAGATTTGGTATAAGAGTGCGCGAGAGGAAATCATATCGTGTGAACTGTGCAATGTTTGTGTAACAAATGTGTATAAATAAAAATTATTAATTAAAAAAAAATATATAGATAGGAAAACAAGAATTTCTGTCTTACGACCATCGCATTTAGGAGTGTAGGTAAAGCTTGTATATATAGATTAAAATAAAATAAAATAAAATAAAATATATAATTACTTCTAAATAATGGTGTTTGGTGTAATTGGGTACCTATCTCGCTTCCGCACGTTACATATAAATATTATATTTATATGCAAGTTTCAATTTAGCATTTGTATTAGCATTTTTATTATGTAAAATGAGACAAACGTAACGCTCGTTCCGCGGTAACTAGTAAACTTATGTTACACCAAGATTATTGCAAAAGATCTCGTATGAAATTACGATATCACTGAGTATTATATCACAATGGTTGTTCAAAATTGCCAAAGCTTTACGTTATGTAAGATCAAACGAAAGAAAAATACGTAGATTTTTTTTTAACAACTATCGCCTTGACTGACGTGTTCCAGTCCAGCCTTGCTATTTGACCTTTACAAGTGACAATTTAAGATGTCACCGTCTTATATATTTAACGGCTAACACGCTACTTCGCCCGCTAAAGCTTATTGTGTTATATTATCGAGAAATTATACAAAATATTTACAAAAAATACATAGGCTAATGTAGTATTCTTATTTCGTGTTATAGTTTTTGTGTAAACGTGGAACAAACGTCCATACTCACAAAATTTCACAATTATAATATATTATTAGAATGATTATTTTAAAGTTTGAATATTTCATATATTTATGCGTACGTTTATCGAATACTTTTTTAACTCACATGCTAAATTAATTCTTGTAGTTATAAATAAATATGATGTAATTATCTCGAATCTAGATAGGTAACTTGTAATATCATCTGTTAGTTCCAGAGTTAATAAAATTAAGTTTACAAAAATATTTGATGTTTTTATTGATATAGACCCGCAGCCAGAGAGGGATGTTTGAATTTAAGCATATTCTAACTACAGTTAGAGCTTTTAAAGAGATACCTAAATTTAAGCTATTATTTAAATTTCACTTAATTACCAATGCTTATTAATATAAGCTGACATAATTTCTTCAACAAAACCACACATTCAACTATTGTGGTAAAAGTGAATCTCTACAATTTTTTTTTTGGCAATTTGTATTCATTCACACAAATAAAATAATAAACATGACGCCACTCCATTCAAAGTCATAAAAATTCCCATGGCAAGCCCATTTATGGGGTATTCATACAAAATTATAATTTTAACACCTACTTCCGGTCAACACAAAGTGTGACAGGTACCTGTCGGCGCTAGAGCTCACCTACCTAGCTTTTGTGCACAAAACGAATAAAAACACTTATCAAAGACTTTTACTATCGGTTATTTTCACTTTTGTCGGCGTTGCGCTAAGGTAAAGTTGTCTTTAACTAAAATTACATTCGTAAAGCAATAAAACAACAAAAGGGTTAACACGTTTTAGTGTTAATTTGTTTAAACTTTTAAAGGAACGAACGTGGCTGCGAAACTAGTGCTAATAAGCTGCAATGTCGTAGGGAAGGTCCTTTGGACGGTTACTTTATAAATTATATTTGTTTTTTCATTATATTTTTTTCTTATAATCTGCATACAAAAATAGGTACATTTAGGAAATTCGGCAAGTTTTCATCAAAAATATAAGGTAAGTTACGTATCTTTATGTTATATTTATAATTACGCCTATATTATTATTAATACTTCAAATAATTCTTAATTTAAAATATAGCGAGTTATTTTGTTTATATGAAACTTTATGATATATAAGAATATATAAAAGTTATTTGTAATTTCTTTTTCTTTCTTTCTCTTATACTCTATTAAAGACTTTTGGTATATGCAATACTTCTTTATATTAGGTAGATTCCCATATAGATAGCCTGATCCAGCCATGTCACTAGTTTCGCTATATAGAATATATTAAAAAAATATATTAAATATAACGTTATATTATTATTTTAGAATTGAAAGAAGTATACCTACGAGTATATACGTACTCTCTGTGTATATGAAGACGTGTTAATGAAATATTAATTAGATATAAAAGTTCAATACACTCTGCTTTGTTTGTAGGTACGAAAACGATAACTGACGTTTCTATATAAATTTCTATTCATTATCGGATATTTTAAAATTATTTTTGTGTAATTTTTAACAATAGCTTACTTCATATAACTATATAATATAACTTGAAGGATTTGTGGCACAGCCTGACTGTGAATCGAGAAGATCGCGAGTTCAATCTCCACTCTTTCATTTGTTAATTCTTGTAAACGAAACACCAAACCTCTCAATCCGACGGAAATTAGCAAACGAAGTGTCTTAACACTAGGTTCTCTCTGTCTAATCTGCTATGCGGGGTAAAGTGTGAAGCTTTATTTAATTACTCAAATAAAGACTCCTTGTCTACCACAAAATTATAATATTACAAATTATACGCTTACGTGACAAAAGTCAATTTAATTGTTTTATAAAAGCAAAAAAGAAACAATGTAAAGTTTTCGGTTTTTCACATATTGATGTACAGATTATCACCCACAAATGAATTTGTTTAGTTTGAAGTAAGATGATCCCAAAGCGAGGTGGTGGACCACGCGGGTGGTTTACTGCCTTCATAAAAGTGACCACTCACTGTCCATTTCTATGAAGAATGAATGACTCGACTTCATCTTCTTTTACTCGCGTCATTGTATTTTTATAATCTGTTTGTTTTTATAATGTGTTAATACGAAAAATTGTTATATTTTTGTAAGTTGTTAGCTTTTTGTGTTTAAAGTTTGATTGCAATTTTTATTGATTATCATATGCGGATAACGTGATTACATGTATATGTATTAATTCCAATAAATACTTATTAATAAATATTAACTAATTATTATCCTACTACAATAGGCCTATATCTATTCTATTAGGCCTATTCTATTTTCTTATACAGCAGAAACTGAATATAGTATTAAAGCACTCCATTCCCCATTTTTGAGTTTCACCACTTTCGACACGTCACTTTGCCTATTCTGTTTACCGGATACATCATGAAGGATAAAAAAGATTCTTAGGCTCTATTAATTATACAGAAGGACAGACTCTGTAATATTATTGTACCATATTATAGAATTTATATATAAACAATTAGGTTCTATTTAAAACATGTTTGTTTATCTACAGTGTGTGGGCGTTGAAGAAATGTAAATTCTATTTATTTATTTAATATGTCACTACAGTCAGCTTGTTATGGACTGGCTACCGGGCTTCGAAAAACCACTTTGATAACAAGTATAAGGCTCTATATGTAAATAAAATAAAATTTCTTTAATAAAGTCTCTATCACAAATTAATAAGAGCCAATACTCTATGGAAGCCCTTTTGAAATATCCTAAACATATCGTTGTTAGAGTTTTTATATTGTGGGCCTCTCTATGGTTGGTTTTTTATTTTATTTTTTGAATCTCAGTCTTCGTGTGATATTATGTCAGTGCTTGTAGTAAAAATGAATCTCTTTGTTATTGGTAACGGTAGAGAGGTTTAAGTGTTGTCAGTAGGTACGATTACAAAAATCTTTTATTTTATAAAGAAAGCTTAGTAAAATAGTGTGATAGTATCATATGAGGAGATAGAAATATTATACTTGGTTGAAAATTGTGTGTTGAGTGGCGGTAATCAGTGTTTTTTATCTCACCAGAGTGAGAATCGAACCAACAACCTGTCGCGTTTACAGTCGCACGCTCGCGCCTCTGCGCCACAACTGGCCTCTACTTGTTATATAAAAAATAAATATGTTATTTTGTAGTATTGTATAATAGTTTTAGTTATACGCTATAATAATATAAATGATTACTTATTTATATAAGAGTAGTGTAGTGTGTGATGCGAATGAGTTCTAAATATAGACATGACACCGTTATTGCGGCGTTGTAATATATCTTGACACGCTATAAATGCCGTCGATGTAAAAATATTATATATATTAGCCTATACTATAAATATTAACTATAAATATTAATAATTTCAGGCCATTTCATGCCGTAGTCGTACTGATGATCAACATTTTGTAACTTCGGTTACCTCTTGGAGAAATTTTAATTTTCTCCTTCTGGTAGACAAAATGCAGCCTTAATTTTTCTCTCTTAGTCAAGTCAAGAGGCCAGTCATGGCGCAGGAGCACAAAGTGTGAGTGTAAACCGACTGGTTGTGGATCCGATCCCCACTCGAGGAAATGAAGTATTTATTTAAATTTATATTTCCATTTATAATTATGTATCATTTATTTATATATTATATAGTTCCACCCCTCAACACGCAATGCCTCTATAATTCTACTTTTCGACATTCATTTTAAAATATTTATAAATCTCGCTTTCCTCATACGATTGCTCATCTTGCCTTCAAATCTCTTGGAACTGGTTTCAATGTGATTGCATAATGTTCTTTGGCAAATTATAAAGCTATTACTTCATCATATCAGCTGTCATCAGTTTATTTAATGATCGCAAATAAAAGCGATAGAATACACTTTTATTGACATTTGTTGATAGCTTTAAATGCCTATTGACTTATTTTTTTCATAGTTTCGTAACTTTTTATTTCATTATATATATTTATTGTTTATGTGTTTATTATTTCAGTTACTTAATTATAGCAGCAGCGTTAGATTCCGTTACTGATTCGTGGTGGGGGCGGCCTCCTTTTAGTTTTCCATAAGAAACTATTTGCTTACCTAAACTTTAGACTTTATTTATTCAAATATAACATTGAGATATATCACACTTCTATAGTTTTTGTAAGAACGATACAGCCTTAAAAAACAGATTTAATAAATGGATTTTATTAAATTTTATTGCAACGGACATAGTAAATTAATTAGTTAATACCATTATTATTTTAAGGTAGCTTCATATTTTAAGCAGATAGCATGGTTTTAAGTTAAATTATTAATATATATATATTTTTTTATATCGTTCTACTCTTTATCTCCTTATCAAAGTTGTTAGATGAGCAAAACAAAAATCTCAAGAATAAATACTTGTACCACAAAAACACTTACTATTATAATTTTTTAACATACGATTTATATATATATATATACATAAATTACGTACATAATATAATTATTGCAGTTAAGTTGTATAAAATAATAATCGGTATTAAATAATTACGGTATTAAATACTAGCAATCCGCTCGCGACTTCGCGTTGCATTATTTTCTTTTTTAACAATAATATCATTTTAAGAACAATTTGTTTAAAAACAACATTCTTTAATATTACATAACTTTTTTATTTATTAATAGATTGAAATAAAAAAAAAAACACTGCATGTTAATTGTATTTGTTAAAATATAATAGTGAAATTTGCAATTAAATCGGTTAAGCTAACTCTGAAATTTGCATGAACAAACATACATAGAAACAAATAAAGATTTTGAAAATCTTCTTGTTTTTAGTTCTATTAATATAAGTTATTCAATTTTATTATAAATATAGATATAATTCATATATTTGAATCCGTATAAGTTAGGCAGAGTGGTGTTTCACGTAGGTGCTAAACACGTTAGACGTGAGGGGTGCGGGTTGCGCAGGTTGTGTTGGCGTTATCGGATGTTTGCCCGCGGGTATGAGTTTGTTGCTCTTCTCAGAAATACTTAAAGTGTTAACTTTGAGATAAATCTTTCTTACATTTTCAACATAACTTTTTGGTTTCTTGAATTTTTTTGACAAATTTAAAATTATTTAGGTTCACGCTGTATCCCGCACACAACACGGTGGGTAGAAGGAACTTAGTGTTAAGACACTCCGTTCCTCATTTTTCACTAAATTCTCGAGGCATTGCGTATTGAGTGGCAGAACTCAACGCAGCACTTTACCACAGCGAAAAAATGGAAACATAAATTTATTATAATATCTCAAATCCTCGAGTAGGAATCGAACACACGACCGACCGATGACGAATGATTGGGTATATTTCAAATTATTTTAATACAAATAAAGGGAAAAATGTAAATGGTGAAAATTTATATTCAAAATAATTACAAATATATATTTATAATTACTTTCATACAAAAAGAGTGCATATGATCACAAACTGAACTTGGCAACTTTTATTAGTTATACTTTCCGTTGATCTACCGTAAAGCTTCAGTGGGCGATTCCGACTCGCGCTTAACCGGTATTTATTAAAGCGTAAACTCACTGTTAACGCTTATAAGACATACAGTAGTTTGTATCATTGTGCATTACAATAGCGTCACTGGCAGACATTATTTTATTACATTGATTATTTGATAACAGCTCTAACAGTTCCACGAATAAAATAAGCTGAACTGTAAATTATCTGTGATAAATTCAAAAGACTATTCTTTGGTATGGTATTTATTTTTGAATCTGTAATTTCCTTTTTTATACAATTTTATAGAATCGGAAATCGAACCCAGAATTGTCTTTAATACATTATTTATAACACTAACCAAACGAATTATAAAGCTTTCAGTAAAAAAAGTTCTATGCATTTTCTTTATCTAATTACGATTCATAAATGATTTAATAAATCATTCGGTTAATTTGTGATTGATGATTCTTTTTAAATGTGAAACTATGAAAATATTTTTAATCATAAAAAATAAATTTATGATTAAAAGACACAAA
Organism: Heliconius aoede; assembly: GCA_037355905.1. Classification (NCBI taxonomy): domain Eukaryota; kingdom Metazoa; phylum Arthropoda; class Insecta; order Lepidoptera; family Nymphalidae; genus Heliconius; species Heliconius aoede. The sequence continues at coordinate 136,329 of JBAIZZ010000117.1, read as the reverse complement.
GGATATAATGTTAAAGGCGACACGCGGCGCTGAGTTCCGTCACTCAACACTCAACGCGAATTCGGCAGAAACTGGTAACATAACACTAGGTTTCTTCTACCCACACTTCTAGATGCGGGATACAAAGAAAATAATTCATATATACAGCATATATAAATATAAATTATTACATAATAAAGTGTAAACATTTCTTATCCTCACATCTGGTCAACCCCAAGGCAACTACTCAAGTCTGAGCTTAGAATTTTTGAGATTACCTCCCTAATATCAATTTCCGTGAGTGAAATCTCTCTATATCGGGCGAGTGGCGACACATAAAATTGAAAACTATTTGTAGAGCAAACACCATCCATCAGCGGGCGGCACTTAGCCGTATTGGAACCGGCCCCGGACCAGCCCCGTATTTTACATATTTTTGTGAATTCAAGAAATCACCGAAATAAAAGATCTCGTTTTTTATGTATCTATATTTCTCTCTTTTCTCTTTATTTTATGAATCATATATTTACATATAATTTTTTTATATCTGATATTAAGCTACTTTTTCATTCTTAATTTTGTCAATTTTTCAAACAACAGGTGTAGAGTTTTATTTATAAAAACTTTATGTGAACCAATTTTTGAAACTACTATAAAAGTACTTTGAGTTGGTCGTGGCGCAAGCAACTGTGAACGTGATAATTGTGGGTTCGATTTCCACTCGGAGGAATAAAGTATTTAATATTTTCATTTCCTTTTTCCAGGGTGACTACTCAACGGTTAGCATACAATGTTAAGAGAGTGGGAAATGGAGGTATCTTAATGGGAACGAAGTGTTCTAATATTAGGTACCTAGGTTACCTCCGCCTGCTCTTCTCAGTAGGTCCCCGACACAACGTAAAGCTAGAAATATATTTTTACCTATACATATATACCTACCGATGCTTCAACAATCCAAACAACACTTTGTCTTCAATGAATGAACAGACAAATTTAAAACTAAATATATATAATATTTATACGTAAACGGGTATGTAACTTTTATATTTTCTTATCTAAGTCATACGTCATTTTGATTTATGATGATTTACCCGACGGAAAACTTTCAGGGCACGATAAATTGCTTCTGTTTCATAGAGGTGAATAGCATCCATAACTGTCGCGGACTCTGGGAGATATAGCCTTCAGTTTGAAGGCTTATCATGTCCGGCTAGTTGTTTTATTTCAGTTTATATATATATATATATAAATATATTTATATTGTTACTATGGTTTTTAGTTTTTAAATATATATGTTGTTTTTAATTTTTTTTTTGTTTTAGCTTCACGCTGTATCCCGCATATAGGAGGGATACGGTGTGAACGGGATTATGTATGGGACACGGAATTCTACATGGGAAAAGTGGAGGATGGAGAGTTCGTTCACTAGTTTCGCCTCACCTATCATGTGCCCTAAGGAGGCGGACCGGGCCAGATAAAGCAAATATAAACATAAACAAAATTAATATAATAAGTATTACATTTTTTTTTAAACTTTTGAATATAGCCTTAAAAGGTGACATTCCTTTCTTTGTCTTTGTTTTACAGCAAAATAGTATTATTATGTACATTAGAGTGATTTAACTGTGCGTCCATCTATCTTCTTAAGTTAAGATGAAGAAAAGTTTAGATGAAACTTTACAGTAATATTCTTTATATATCAGAATAACACTTAGTTACAAATTATTAGGCGAGCGAAGCCGCGTGCGTTGCTAGTGTATATCTAAACCAATATGATTATTGGAATTGATTATAATCGAGTGCGTAGTTGCATTTTATTTACAGTGCAGTTTTAACACCATCTCAGCGTACCACTTAAGAATGAGTGCGAGAGGGAGGGAAGGGGAGGGGAGAGGAGGCCACGCGGTGCGTTGACCGAATTGAATTGCAGCCATCTTGTATTTTTAATTACTCATAGGCAGGACAAGTTGTCTTTTTAAATCTTAAAAAAATAATTGTGTAAAATAAATAAAATATATGAAATTAGTAGTGTTTCAGCACTAGGTTCCCTTTGTCTCAGCGGGATGAAGCTGATTTATTTTTTTTAGTAGTGTCTGCTGGAAGTTCTATTTTGAAAATGTTTAATTTATTATTTTGTAATAGAAATTTCTTGTTTTTATGTTCTCAAAAATTACAACCTTTTTTACCTTGGTGCCGGAGCACAGAAACGAAAATATTAATAAATAACATATTCCCTCGATTGGGATCCAATCCACAACCGTCGCGTTACATTCACACCCTTGAGCCCCTGCCCCATACCGCTATTTGAATTGTTACTTGGCAGTTAATTGATAAGCATGTACCCAAATCCTTATCAGCGACCGTTAGTGACAATTAAAACATTAATTCCGGCATCTATACAAACTACCGCAGCCAATATTTGCCGTATTGATTATTGTTGATCAAACAAATACTCAAAATGTTACGAGCCATCTAAACAAAGCTTATTCTGTTCACGTACAAACATTAGAATTTGTTTTGATAATGTGAAATTATGTCGTAGACGTGCATAGTTACATATTTTTGTTGGTAGTCGCTGGTGGATCTGTCAATTTAGCTATTATTATTTTAATAGCATGTATTATACTAATAATAGGTATATATCACAGTGAGGTCAGTCGTGGCGCATGCGCACAAGTGTGTGACAGTAAAAGCGACTGGTCGTGGGTTCGATCTCCATTCGAAAAAATGAAATATTGAATATTTTTATTTCTCCGCTCTCGATGTCGAGGCAAAGAACGGCGTTGAGTTCCGCTACGGAACACGCACTGCCTCCAAAATTCAGCAGGAAAGGTGGAAATGGAGTGTCCCAACACTAAGTTCCCTCTGCTGTGTGCGGGATATAGCGTGATTCTAAAAAAATACAGATTCCTCCCTAATTTTACTAGGATTGTGCCACTAACCGACGAGTAGTATCGCTAATATATTGACGGTCGGTATTCTGATAAAAAAAGGTATTTAATATTTTAATAGACATACCTAAGCTCCAGTGCTGTTTTTTTAAATAGGAAAGTAATAAATTAGTTACTTATTCAATTTTTTATACAAAGAGTTTTCTTAAAAATAAATGGAGTTATTTATTCGTCGGTTAAAGTTGAGGAAGGGAATTTTTTTTAGATGGATTTATTTAATGCCCATCATATTTCATATATTTTTTAATCAGGCCTCAAAAATAAATAATTGCAAATTACCTTACAGTCGAGGCCGTAGTGGTTCAGGGCCACGATTCACCCATTCGCGTGAATTAAATATAGATATATTTTCATTTTTTTCATTTCAAAGCGAAGCGTTTATTTCCGCAACTCAACACTAATTGACATAAACTGGAAAACAGAAATCTTTTAATGAGGACGAAGTCTTTATAGTAGGTTCCCAGGTTCCCTCTGCCTACCCTACTATAAAAAAACCGTACAATGTTATTAATCGAGTACTGGACTCGTGCACCACACAGGACACCAGTAACGCATAGAATATGACATTTACAAAGTCATCCTAATCGTTCAAGGTCTCAAATCGAACACACTATTTGCTATTGTAGATACGCGCACGTCTAGCGTCTCGCGTCGCGCAATTTTACACCGACATTAGGGTGACAATCATTGGGAAACTTTTCGAGGTGTGTTTAGGTATTTTTTTTATGTTTTTTTTTAAATAAATGGTATAAATGAATTTTAAAGTACATGTAATATATTTTTTTACTGTTTTAAAGTGAGCTGTATGTGAAACATACAATATTTTCGACATTGTAGTTAAGGATGTTTTCCAAAGTGTTAGTACATATCTTAAAATAATAATAATAATAAAGTTGTTAATTTAGGTGATACAAAATATTATAAATAAAATAAATATATTTTTTAAAATTAGTTTTATTTCATCTGGTCAATTATAAAAGCGAAAACCACATTTTAAATAACCAAAAAAAAATGCTTTACTTTTATTTCCCTATAACTTACCTGGTAAATAAATATCTCTTCACTTATCCTACTGGTATCTATAATAAGATAATATTATACATGTATTTGTTTAACTGAAACTTTTGCCCAGTAGTTGAATAACAATTTTTAAAAAATAAAATTAATGAGGCCAAGGCTGCAGGGGCTTAAGGATGGGACTGTAACACGATGGTTGTAGTGTCGATCCATGTAATAAAAAAAGCACAAAGAAATATTTTTAATATATTAATTTCCTGCGTGTGCTATTCTTTCCCGGCGTTGAGTTCCGCCTCTCTACACGCAATGCATCATAAAATTGGGGGAAGATAATGTCTTGACTAGTTTTCCTCTATCTACTCTACTGTATACGTGATACAGAGTGAAGCTGGCTTTATTCTTCTATTAATTTTTGTAAGAGATGGAGTGCCTAGTTGAGGCGCGTTCACTTTTTATCGTCTTACGTACCTAGCTAGTATTTGTTCATTGTCGTATCGCGGGGTCAGTATCGATTCTCGTCGTTATCGAATAGTCGATATTTTTGTTTGTACAGTGCCATCAATGAGAGGCTCGAGTGTCTTGCGTATTTAAGGAATAACTTGCCAGATAACACAGTACTACACTCATATCGATATATTTTGTTTTATCTATTAGACACTGATTGTCACTTGATGCATTTCGGTTCGCATATTTGTATATAAATATTAAAAAAAATACATTTGCGTATGATTCAACATTTTTGTTAAGAAATTATAAGAGACGGGTGACACAGTTTAGTTCATATCAGACATAAATTAAGTAAAGACAATATGTAATTTAAATTTGGAATATTCACGATGAGAGCTTTATTAGTGTTTGTATCTGAATGTTTGTACTATTAATACGCTGTGCAGTATTCACCTGAATTCCCAGATCTAAATTTGTTTATATATAATAATAATATTATAAATTTTCGTAAATGTATACTGGGTTCCGTTTATGTACATTACTATAGTTCTGTGTGTTAAGCATTTTGTTTGGTTAAGCGCACTAAACTGAGGAACAACTGCGGGTTCAAATGAAATTTGAGGTTGAAATATTACATTTATCGAAATAGGCTTATAGTATTAGATTACGCTTTTCCTTTCAATATAGCCTACAGTATCTGCTGTCTGAGCTACCTCCGGCACTTAGAGAATATTGCTTGTGACATACGTTATTCTTATTTATTTCCATTAGATTTCCAGATCACGCAGAAGAAATATACATATACGCTAGTATAATTTAAAAGAAAATTTTGATCTCATTTAAAATTTTAAATTCAAAAGTATATTACAATGCAATGTAAGAATTTTCTATTTCAAAATTTAATTAAAGCTGGAAAGATGAAATTCAGAGCTTTAAAATCTAAATCTGAAAATAAGTGATATAAAAAAATCAAGATGCCATTGTGGCGCAGTGGCAAAAGAGTGTGACTGTAACTCGACGGTCGTGTGTTTGATTATCACTCGAGAAAGCGAAATATTTATTTACATTTATATTTCCATTTTCTTCGCTCTGGTATCGAGGCGGCGTTGAGTTCTAACACTCAACACGCAATGCCTCCAGAATTCGGCAGAAAGTGGAGTAGGGAGTGTCTTAACATCCTGCACCTCTGCCCACCCCGCTGTGTGCAGGATACAGCGTGAAGCTGAAATAAAAAACAATCAAAAGATTATCAATAGCCTATCCGGAAGCCGAACTTGCACACAAAACAATAACATGGGCCCAACATGGGCTAGAGCAAGCCTCCCTAATCTCCGAGAAACGTTCATGTTCCCACAATGAGGCACTCAAACACATTCGGGCTATTATGTAATGTAATAAAATACTAAACGCAATATAAAGCGATCGCATTAGCCAAAGGAGCCATTATTAAAAAGTATCGAATTCCCCGACGCGACCGACCAATCGCACATTCGGCGCCGGCGGTCGGCCAATCGCGGCCGCCCTTATTTTTTTTTTAGATCGAGTTAATGGATTGTTCTTCGTTTTGATTTATATATTTGT
>JBAIZZ010000117.1:87379-130254 GCA_037355905.1 Heliconius aoede | reverse complement strand
AGTGTAACACTTGGCTTCCTCCATCCTGCTACGCGCGGGATACAGCGTGAAGCTGAAAAAAAAAAGAAAAAGGATAAAGAAACTAGAAAAGCTCTGAAATGGATAGATTCCTTGATTGACAGTTTATATCAGTGTGCCTTTTACCAAACCAAGCAAACGTGGCAATCGCTTATGCAAACAGACATGTAGTACTAAAATCAAATCTGCGACCCTTCAGCGACCGGCACACTAGCTGTAGACATTTTTGTTCTTTTCAGTATTCGTTATTCATGGCAGTACAGTTGAATCCATGAAATTTTCCTATATATAATATTTTCCTTTGCCACAATGCCTCCGGAATTCGATTGAAAATGGTAAACGAAATGTCTTAACACTAGGTTCCCTCCTAGGATACAACGCGAAGTTAAAAAAAATTACAGTGTACATGAAATACAAAATTTTTTCGTCATAAAAAAAATTTGTAATACTCCGAGAAACAAATGCAACGGTGTATTCTCAAAGCTATCACGACCGTCAAGCCTGTTTTGAAATAGAAAAAGGTAAAGTACAGTCACCAACATGTCTTCTAACTTGAAAAGTAATTTTAAGCTCTAAAAATAAATTATAAATATCGTGAATAAATTAAATAATATAAACATTCCTAATTTTGACATCATATAAAATATAAATAACAATTATATAATTAAGATTTGCATTAAAATTCTATTACTATAAAGTATTCCCAATTCGACTTAAAGTGGGCAACGTAATATCTTAACACCAGATTCCCTCTGCCTACCCAACTGTGTGCGGGATACAGCGTGGAGTTGATAAAAAAAAACCAAAATCCAATGAAAAACCAAAGCTTATATATATTTAAAACGGTCCCGCCGGAGCGTACTTGCCAATAACTGGTCAGAACAAATATTGGTGTAAGCAAGACAATGTTTTTGAGGATTCCAATGAAGTCCCGGCTTTATTTGTGTGCCCGCTTGTCGCGTGTAATCTCTGTTTGGATAACCTATGTATGTTACATTCAACACTATAATTTCTTATGTGAAAACTCTTTATCTATATATTTATACTTATATATATAATATGTAATTATATATACAAAAAAAATATTTTCCAAAATTTTGCCTTCTTGCCTGTTTATCAAACATGTGCATTTGTTCATACTAACCTCAGCAACGGCGAAATCTATTAAACGTTTACATAACAAAATTTTTACAATATTCTTCATAAATTACGTTACACAAATAACGTTAGCTCTTTGTTATTGTAGATGAATACGTGTAACATTGACAGTATAAATTAGAACGCGTTTTCGGATTCGCCCGCTCGTAAGCTTGTACCTTCAAAATTATTTATTTTTCGTCCGAATTACATGGAACTACAAGGAAATACATTTGAAAACTAAAATTTTAGCCAGTTAAAAAAATAAGTAATTAACTTATTTTGCCAAAACTATTGTCGCATGGAATACTTTATATTGACATAACGTTCCGAACACTGAATGCTAAGGGAACTTTTCCAAAATACAATACAGAAAACAGCATCTAAATCGGCTGAGCCGTTTCTGATATATATTTTACCATATTCCATGTTACTTTATGTCTAGTCCGATACATCCCATACAAAATGAGTGTTATTTAAAAGAAAACCTCATATTAACGTAAACCAAGTATTTTGAAGTCACATCACAAAGTATAACCAACTCCTTGACACAGTTCCTCTTGAGCTGATGACGTCCTCACGTTTTTCCAATAAGTGGCTGCAACGAGGTGTTAATCCACTTGCTGTAATAAGGATGCTAATTATTCGAAGGAACTCCACCAGCCTTTGGTCACGGCGTAGTGCTCTAAGAACTTTAAATATTTTTTTATTCAATTATAATGTAATACAGTTTGGTATTTTTAGTTATAAATGTAAACGCGTATAGATAAGTTTTTTATGTTACTTTATTCAATTATTAGAATGTTTTTAAGTCATTTTCATGCTCTTTCTTATATAGCAGCGTAAGTGTAAAGAGAACCTAATCGAGATACTCTTTTCTCCGCTTTTCCTCACATCTCAATTAAAGACTCAATTCCTTTATCAATAATTATTATATAATTATAATTAAATAATTTTAATTATAGAGAGTAGAGTGGAGACCTTTTTTTTATAATTTTCATCATATATTTTGAAACTGTCGTGACAAGCATGTGTCTGTAACGCGACGGTTGCGGGTTCGATAACAGATTGGCGAAGGATTGAATTATTATTTATGAATATTTTAATTTCTTCCCTCTGGTAACAAAGTGAAAGCGAGGCTTTTAGTTCCACCACTCAATAAGGTGGAGACTGGGTAACAGAAGCGTCTCAATGGAAACAGAGTGTCTTACCACTAGTTTCCTCTATGAGATGTAGCGTGAACTTAAAAAAAAGAAAAAGCTATCATATTAATATAGACAAAGTGCACATTGCACTCAAAACCGATACTTATAACAACCGAAACCTTTGAAGCCACCATGATGAATAAAACATAGCGAACGCGTTCGTAAAATCAGCACATGTAGACAATTCCCTCAAAGCCGCAGCCTTTGACAGTATCTGAGCACATCAAAGGCCGCCGCTGTTTGCCCTGGCCTCTACAGGTGCTGTACAGAGGGAATATTGATTGATGCTCGCATGCAACGGGATTGATATGTTGATGAGATGGGAGTATAGGTAAGACGTGGGGGCGAAAAGCTTCACGCAGTATCCCGCATAGTGCAGGATACATAACCTAGTTTTGGGTCACTCATCTTCCAGGATGCGCAAGAGTTCCCTGTTTTCAGGTTTGGACAACTTACATACATATTTAGTAAGCAGACAAGTCAGTACCTAATTTCGAGTAATAATAGTTTTGTTTTTCAGGGATGGAGAGCTACATTCACTCAGGTTGAGTGTATACTTTAAGAAAATAATAGCTGTTTTTTCAGAGGTAAACAAGTGTTAAGACATTACATTCCCATTGAGACAGTTCCCCACCGTCCGCCGACTTCTGAAGTATATATGATAGAAATGAAACAATTAAATATTTAATTTCCTCGAGTGGGAAGCGAACCCACAATCTGTCGCGCGTATTACCGCACTGGATATTAATTTATTTTTCAATAAAAATTAACAAAATTAACACAAAGTAAATTTTACTCTGTATGACTAAGGTTTTAAAAAATCCACCTACTTTTACGTGATAACCGCTATACAAAAATAACAGAAAATACGCAGATATAAACGGCGAACGATTCGGGCATTTATTAAAAAGCACACAATGCTGAGCCACTACACTGAGATCGCCTTTTATATTTTATTTTTAATATTAAACCCCCTGGCGATAGCGGGCGTACAGAGTAGGTGGATGACAGAGAGTTGAATTTGATTGTCGTGAATATAAATAAAATATTTATTTATATTTGCTTATTTTTATATATCTATAGGTATATTAAAAGTGTGCAATAGTTTGGATTAATCTAAAATCTATCCTCATTTGATTTGTTTTTCATTGTTTTTTTTATTTATTTATTTATTTATTTTGTAGCATATTAGTGAATTATGTCAGTAAATATTATGAGCTTATGCTTTCTTGCAAGAGCGAAAAAATGAAAATATTAATAAATATAAGTTCATTCCCTCCAGTGGGGATCGAACCCACAACCATTGCGTCACAGTCACACCTAGTGCCCCTGCGGCACAACGTACCCGTGACCAAAAATTAAAAAAAATAAAAATATATTTGCTTATGATTTAGAAGAGAATCTACGAATTCGTTGCTCTGTTCTGCAACAGCAGCGCAGTCTGCTGGAGAGCCCTTTACAGCGTTATTGAGATTCAGACGAGCCCCTCTACATCATTTCTTCAAATCCAGGAAGATGGCTGAAACAATAATTATTAATTACTACCATTATATATACGTACTTGTATATAAGTCTACACAATTAATTTAAATATTTAATATTTAATATCTAATATTATATGGAAATTATTCATTATACTAACATTTGTGTATGTGTCTTTTGAGTCTAATCTACTCAACCTTAGATTCTCTTATAGATATTGTTTTTAAAATAATAATATATTATTATAAATAACGAAATTGATGCAGATTAGTCAATTAATAGTTATAAAGTTCGAGCGGGCGAAGCCGCAAGCGGGTCACTAGTCTTTAAAACGTTTTAATTATTAATCACTTTTTAATTATTTTTTTAAAGTTAAAAACACTATTGTCAACAAACAATGTATTATGGAAGGAAACACATAATTTGAACAATTTTAATTGAATACACCATAAAGCCTGACCACACCACACAAATATCGTAAGCTATAACTACATATGCGGTATAAATGAGGCCTTTACAAGCTTTCCATGTGTCCCGATCCTTATCTGGCTTATGTCGGCAATTTCGGATCGCGTGCGGCCTCTTTGGGCTACAGTGTGAGGTTTGAATGAATAGCGTTTTTTTTTTTGGTGAATTCCCTAGAAACGTTAATTAGGGTTAACTGTCATTAAATTGGTGTAAATGTTTGTAGAGTGTGTAAAAAATGTTGTTTATTCTTTTTTTTCAGCTTAACACTGTATTATGCATATAGCAGGGTAGGCAGAGAAAACTTAGTGTTAAGTCACTTCATTCCCTTTAATACATTTCTGGGCATAAGCGTGACATTGGTTGTGGGTTTGATTCCCAATTGAAATAATAAAATATTCCATATTTAAACTACAGCTATGTAGTAACATCAAAACGCGGCGTTGAGCCACTCAACACGAAATACTTGAAATTGACGGAAAGTGGGGAACGGTATCGTTTTAATAGAAACAGAGTATCTTAACACTAGGTTCGCAGATTCCCTCTGCATACCCTGCCATATGCAGGATATAGCGTGAAAACAGATATCTCTTATAACATGCACCATATAGTAAACGATGTATAATGGACACCGGATAGCGCAGGCAATTATAAAGGTTGTGCAAACTTGAATAGAAGCTAATGTCGTGTTCACGTTGATGTATGTATGCTGCGGATCATTTTAATTGTTAACTATTCCGCTTCATTATTGGAACGTTTAGTTATAGTATATTATGTGTGGAATTATATTATTATGTCATTTTTCATTTGCCTAAGCAAAATTTATATATATAATCTTTTTTGTTTATTAGATATGTAATAATAATGATTTTTATTGAATGAATGAATAATGATAATGATGATGATGAATAATGAAAATGAATAATGATTGAGTTGAGAATTTTTTTTTCTTTCAGAATCCGAATAGGTAATAATAAAACCTTTGTCAATAACGTCACACTTCTTCTTCTTCGCATTAATTGCGACGTATGTTGCCAGAGTCTGCTTTCTCGTTCTACCTACTCCACTTTGTACGGTATTTAACAATTACTACGGCGCTACACCTGTAACGTCACCCTATACTCATTAAATAAATCTCATGGATTTTATGGGGTCTACGAAGATAACCTTCCAAAGAAAAGTATCGCAATTTTTTTTTTTAAATAAACAAATAAATAAACATTTTTAATATTTTCTTATATACATTCCAACATATCCAATTCTAAGGCAGAACAATAAATAAATTCAATTAACCCAGCACCCATAAACAAGCCAGCACTGAGCGACAGGTGTGGGGGGGCTACCCATAGTTCAAAATTCAAAGTTGCACTCGAACAGGTCGTGCAAACACTACGCCATCTGGCGACGTTTGTACAATGTTCAATACTCGCGAAATTTTGTGTGTACTGCGATCAAACACGAAAAATATATGTGTTTCAAGTTACTTTCTCATTTTTTGATTACATTTTATTTTTTATTTTTTTTATATACTATTATAATAAAGCTTAGTTGATTTGAACATACTTAAAAAATGCTTTATCCCTCGTATTCTTTACACTGCAGGGCAGGCAGGAGGAACCCTGGAATTCTGAAGATATTTTTTGTTTCGCGCTTTCCCTCGACGCCAGAGCCAGAGTTTTATTATAATATGAAAATACTATACCGAAGGATTTTTTTAATATAGATATATATTTCAACGGATTTAAGCCCAAATTTATTTTTTTGATTAAAAAAATGTCATACATAAACTAATACAAACTCTGTATGACCAACAATGCAACGATCACAACTAAGCTGGTCGCGCTAAAATAAAATTTGCGTGCTGTCTTAGGGCTGATTCGGTATTGACAGCCTCAAGGAGTGAGTGGCTGGTGGAAAAACATGGGGATTTTTTTATTGCTGTCACTTTACTTGTACTCGTATTACGGTATTGATATCCCCAAGTGGACAGAACGGCTTGCGTGTTCTAATATAATTATTAAAAATACTGTTTTTTTTTGTTTAATTTAAAAAATTATTAACATTTTTAATGTCTTGCGCTAACTTAAATATTCATTTTTGTCTTTATTCTTTAAATAAATAAAAGTTATATATAAGCGTGGCGTTGAGTTCTGTCACTTAAAACACTGGCTCCAAGTTTAGGTGGATGGTGGGAAGCGGAGTGTCTTAGCCTACTCTGCTTATATAGTCAATTCTGTGTTTTTAATTTTGAATAATCATGTAGTTCAAGCGAACAATAAAATAAACAAGGCCTAAGTTGATTTACGACCTCACAAAGTAATGGAAATAGATAAATACTAAGGAGCCAGTCGATTTGTCGTAGGTTTTTTTAGTTAGATAAATTATAATTTGCTTTGATAGCAACACAAGCAAAATAATAACGAAACAAATCTCGTTTTAAATAATTTATTATAAATAATCATCGTATTCTGAGAGAACTCGGTGATAAATTACTTAGTTCTTTGTCTATCACTTATTTACTTAAAATGCGCTGGATTAAGAAATCCACAGCACTTTTTATAACACTGCACTTTTTATAAAAAATAAGGGATAATTGTAAGTTCAAATTTATATATAGCTCGACCTAGTAAAGGCCTATGGCATTAAATATTGATATGTTAGGTTATGAAGACAAGGTGAATGGACAATTATTATATAAATATTTAATGGTTAGCGCACACGAACGAAGTTTTGAAGTGGCCACCGCGGACTCGCGTGCACCCCGCGCTTTAAGTAATTCCTGCGAGAATTGCGTTTATTGCTGTTCCCAAATGTATAGAAACCACCCTTTAAATTAAAATATATTGTTGATTTTAAATAAGAAATTTTAATTGACTTTTTTTAAAATTTATATGAGTAATTTAGATTGTCATCATTTTCGGTTTCCTGTTCTGATGAGGTGTAGTGAGGTGTTGCATTTCGTTAGTCTTCACTATAAGTGTCTCGAATTCGGCTGTAAGCGGAGAACTGAGTGTCCCTTCACTAGGTCTTCTCTGTTTATTCTTGTATATTGTTGCTTAAGGAAAGTGTTGTTATCGCTATTTATCCAACCCTATCAGTATATAATGGGTCTTAGACCCACATTCCAATTAGTTTTAGACACATTGCGTGCTGAATGGTGGGATTCAACACCGCGTTTTGTTCTTATACCAAATTTTAAAAAAATTAAAGAATTTAAAAAAAATTATTGTCCCGAGTGGGAAATAAATCCGATTTTGTGCCGCTACGATGCGATGCGAACGATGGCGCTGTAATAGCTATGAGCTTTTAATAACTTTAAGGATTTTCCAATTCTTCTCTATATCCTCTATACAGCTAACTATATTCTATATTTTTGTGGATCACCACCACACAAATATAGAATATAGCCGCGCTTTGCTACTAGAGCGACGAAATACAAAAATATTAATAAATTATAATTTATTTCCCCGAGTCTCGAATCGAACACGTTTGCATTCACATGTTTGTGCCACTGCGCGACGATGGCCTCACCACCGGCCATCAAGACATATATATAATTTTCAAGAATCACCATAGTAATGACAAATAATAACATATTTTATTAAACAATGCAAAATAGCAATATATAAAAGGGTGACAACATATGGGCAATATCAGGGCTTTATTAACTGTCTGTCAGTCAATTCGGCGTATTAGCGAGCGCGGCCAGCTCTGTCGAACACAGGGTGATTGAATTTTATTATTATTTTGCCTTGGAAAAAAGTAAACAGAAAACTATAATATCATGTACCTTACACGACTCGTGTTTTTAAAATAAATACTTTTTTGTATGTCTCTAGGAAAATAAGACGAAAAAGTGAATGATATATAGTTTTTTAACGTTTTCTGTTATAAAATCTTTAAAGAAAAAAAAGGCAAATTAAGTTTAAAGTTCAATTTACTAATCGGCTAATAAAATCAAATATATATTTCATTTTGGGAATTGGGCAACGAACCCACTCCACACAATCTATCACTTTGGTAACTAGTCACTGGCTTCCACATTTGAAATCACACTATATAATAAAATCGTAGCCACAGGCGTTTAGCTGACAAGTATTGTGCTGCCCCACCGTTTTATCCAACTCTCGCGCATGTTGTTAAACATGGAATAAATGATTTAGTTGTGCATGAAATTCCGCGGTATACTCACATTGTGGGCACTCTCGCTCTAAAGCATTTTAATAATGATATTTTGGTTTGATTATTTATAGGTAGATTTCACGGTTGGAGGGTATGGTGTTTGATTCGTGATATAGGGTTAATGGAAGTTTAGATTTAAATATGTAGTTATTTTTATTTTGTATTTTATACTCTCCTGTTTGTTTCGTAGGCATATATTGTTATGGTAAACTAAATTCAGGCAATTAAAATTAAGTAAAATGGAGAAAGAACACTCTAAACACGAGTTTCCCTTTGCCTACCCTGCTGTGGGGGGGGGGGGTATGTGAAGCGTAAAATTTAATTGTAACTGAGTTTTTTAATACAACCATTTGTTAAAAAATAGCCATGTTATAAACAAACCAATAATTGTTTTTTAAGGTTTACTATGTATCCTACATAGAGTAGTCAAAGAGAACCTAGTGAAAACACTCCGCCCGCTATTTAGATCCAAATAGTGTCTGTTGACTGGCCATTTATTCTTTAAGTGGGAATCCACAACCGCCTCCTGACGATACCTGTAATCATATGTTTGGGCCACTGCGCCACGGATACTAAATAAATATCAAAATAAATTAAAAAGGACTTCCATAAAGAAAAAAAAACCTTTTTTTACCATCGTAAATCCAATTGCGTATTATATTAACAGATGCCCCTATTTTGTAACAATTCATGTAATTGAATCAACAGTCATCATCAGCGTTTTTCCACTAGCCCCCAGTACCCCGCCCGCCCTAATAAAAATGTAATAATTTATTCGTGTCCCAATAAGCCGTCGTGATCCTCGATCAGATGTGAACAATGAAAATCTCTGCAGCACCCCCTGTGTTGTTGTGAGGGTGTAAATGCCCTTTTGGGTATGGATGGATTGGACTTTGGTATGACGATCTTTTCTTTTGTACGTATAATTATTGTAGTTTTGTTTTGTAATAGAAACGAAAAAAATATTTTATAAAATATCAAAAAAGTTTCAAAATATAAGTAAGTTATTCAGAGTCTCGAAATTAGAAGAAAAATTTCTGTCACCATAGCTTGTAGCTTAAATAGGCGCCTATAAAAGACTGCAATATATTGAAATTATAATTACAGTACCATCGACGAGTCTTGCCTCCATGAAGTTAGTTATAGACAATCGCACAGATTTGATTTTAGGATTTTTCTTACTTTTCATTATTAATCTAAAGTGAAATGAGTAACAATAAAAAAAAACCCAAGACCCCAGTGACTCGTTGGCCGCACTGCACAGCCCTTATATCGCAATGCACAGGGGTCAGGGGTTCACATCACACGCTAGCAGCATCACGGAGGGACCCCGCGACGGGGCGCAACCGAAAACAACACGATTTGTATTTATATCTAAACCGTCGCTTTTGTTCGGCGATTAGGGGCGCGAGAGTGGAAGGGGCTTACAAGAATAAGCCGTGATAAATGCTATTGCCGAATCTTAACTGACGTATATGAGGCTGTTAAAATTATTTACGTAATTTATTGCTTCTACTTTAATTTATATGATATGTGAAATTGTGGATTTGTTTGTGACTTCTCAGTTAAAAATTATTTTTAACAGTCACACTTTGTTTCAATTGATTATATCTTGGTTTTATTGGAGAACGTATAGAGAATATAACGTAGCGGGATTTGAACCCGCTCCACTTGGGTGTCGTCCGGTGCGAACGGTTGTCCGTTTTACTTTTACATTTTTCTATATAAATTATTAGACACATTGTAAAAAAATCACAAATTATTATTAATGAAATATAAATATATATATATATTATATATTTTTAATTCACATAAATATTTCCATTGTTTAGGTATTTATTTAAAATAATATTGACGTTTAAAGTGTTTTACTAAGAATAATATTAATAGTGCAAAAATAAATAAATCTAAAATATGATGTTTATATTGCTTATAAGCAAATTTTAACATAAAATAGAAACTATTTTTCATAATCAATAGTTTTAGTTGCAGTCCGTTTATGATAAAACTTTTGCTTTTGTGTAGCGATTAAGAGGGAATTACGATAAGCTGTATATTACTTGCTTCAAAGCTCGTTTTAATTACACATTTATTAGCAAGAAGGTCGGGGTCAGTGGTGACGCTGGGGCACACTGTAGCTGGCGTACAGCTGTGAACGCGACAGGTTGTGAGTTTGAGTCCTACTCGAGGAAATGAACACAAACATTTTTATTGCCTTATTTAAAAACAATAATTAAATTTATTTATTTTGTGCCCAAGTGGAGCAATGGGTCACGCGATTGGTAGTGGGTTCGATCCCCTTGAGGAAAAAATATTAGTGGCACCAAGGCAGAGTGTCTTATGTTCCCCCTGCCTACCCCGCAGTGTGCAGGATGCATTGTGAAGCTTTGATTTAATATATTTTTTTAAAATTTTATCTAAAGCATAACATATATCGAAAGCCCCTCCAGTCACGTCCCGTCTGCTAATAGAAGATAATCCTCCCCATTTCGCGACCTAGTGGGTCTATTGCGTTGTGTTGAATTAGTATAAAGTGAGGGCGTTTCATAGTTAATTGTTTTATTTGTAACGTATTGAAAGTTAATGTGTGATAATATAATAGGTAAAAGCACATTTAAATTACTTAAAGCTAGTGGTAGACAGTTTCGAGGTCATTTATGGCTCAGGGGCTTTAAGCGTGACAGGTTGTGGGTTCGATTCCCACTCGAGTAAATGAAATTTTCATTTTTTCGAGGCAAAGTGCGACGTAGAGTAACACCCAGCACTAGACTGTTTGTCCACTAAACAATTTATAAAAAAAAAATCAAGCAGACAGCTTGTATATAAATACAAAATAAAAAATATATTTTGACTTTTCTTAAAATTTGCCTTTTATGGCCGTCTTGAATATCTGCTCACAAAGCGAATTTAATATTTGAAACTTAATTTCGCGAGATGAGACGGAGGCATCTTATAAAGGATCTTGCTGCATCATATACCTACCATCAAGTTTAATGAAAAAAGTCCACTAAGGCCTTGTCAGGGGATGTCTAGACTGGAAGAAAAAATAAAATAAGTCCATCTTCAGTTACTGACTATATACATTTTTAAATGTATTATAGCCGTATATATATTATGAACATAAAAAAAATATAGTCCACTTCACGCTGTATGTTATCTATGCCTGTAGGTTATCTATATATATCGGGATATAGCAGAATAGGCATAGACAACGTAGTGTCAAGATATTCCAGTCCCATCTTTGCTCCCAATTCGATACAAGTTAATAGTAATTCAACTCCAGACTTTGTCTTACGAAAACAGATAATTAAAAATTTATTCATTTCTCCGAGTGAGTTAAGTAAGTAAGTTAATTATAAATTAATTTTGCTTGTTTTTTTTTCGTATACGTCATGTATCATATAAATTTTATGGCAATTATGGAAAAGCACAAACCGTGCTTTTCCATAATTTAAAACTGAAATTATTTTAAATGTATATTTTGTCACCACAGCCACAAAAAAGCATTTCACACAACATTACGTATAAATCCATCAAATTGCGTCACTAAAGAACGAAAATAAATAATTTTATCATATATATGTACATACTTTATGTATAGACCCCGAAAACAATGATTAACGTAACATTAGAAACACATTAGTAATAGCGATCACGAAGATATGAAAGCTTCGAGAGGGCAAATATGACCTGCAATCGTTAGACGGATATAAAAATGATTTCATTCAGCACTATCTACTGATAGATACTGTGAATTTGTGATAACGATAAATAATTGAAGCGCCTTAACTTGTATAGAGACGCAGGATACGAACGTGCGACAGGTTGTAGGTTCGATTCCTGTTGAGTTCCTCCACTTAACACTTAATGACATTAGACGAAAAATATCTTAACACTAGGTTTCCAGGATTATCTTTTCTTCCAATTTGCGGAATAAACTCGCGTTAAACTCAACTGTATATAAAATAAAAAAGACAGTGTTTTATTAATAGATTGTCTCTGCTACTATACGCTACAGTTAAATAACACTAAATATATATATATAGTACTAATAAATTCAAAATTATCAAACAATTGTTACTGTACTAAAAAAAAATTTTAACAAATTTATTTAAATATAATCATTAACTGACTTCGCACATTGTAAACTAGCACAAGCAGACAAGCAGATCACATTATATATATGTATATATGTATCGAAAGCGTATATTTGCTTCAGCGTGTGTCCGACAGTCGCGACTCGCATGTAAACACGGGCGCGGGTCGCTAGCGTGCCGTGCATATCGACAGGCTTCAATATATTTCACTGTGCTAGTAACTGACTGGTATGGAGTACCAGAAGAAACACATTTGGAATAGTAAAGCCTATAAAATAAAGCTTCGTCGGCTGATACAGTCGTAGCTCGATGGCGCTCGATTTTTCAAAGTTACTAGAGATATAAAAAAACAAAGAAAGTAAATGTGAATAAAAAATATAGGCGGTTATTAAAATTATAAGTAATGTACAGACAGTTGTAAGACAGAAAAAAGCCGGTGAGACGGGCTCGCTCACTTTCATACCTATTTCAGGATTGTAGGTCAACGGGAAGTACGACTTATAAAAGATTACCAACTAATGTTCGCGGACATATACACTTATTTTGTATAAAATGAACTACAAATACAAAATTTGTAATGATTTTTTCTATGAAATATCAATAAATTTTCACTTTTCGATTTTCAATTTTCCATTTATTTACGTTGTAAGTTCTCACCTTGTGCAAAATTCTCGTAGGTCCACGGAAAGTACCCTGTAGGTTTTGATTTCTCACCGATTCTTATACAAAATGCAACACAATTGGTGCATTCATGTTCATATCTTTTGATTGCGTTGACTTAGAAGCTTTGGAGATGAAGCTTGAAAGGAAACTATAGACATACTTAATATTTGATATTATTTTCAGCTATAAACCTCCACACGATCTCGAGATAAACCTATAAGGGATCCGTTTTCCCCTTTCGAGGTACGGAATCCTAAAAATTTGTAACTTAAAAATCACACACATTCAACAAGTATTTTACATATTCGACGACAGATTGGACCAAAAACGAAATCAGCTTAATGCTGTGCACCGCGTCCTGCGTCACCATTGCACCAGTTTAAAGTTTAATTGGATTTCGTAGTTTGCTTAGTTGTCTAACAAGCAAATATGATCGCGAGTCCGACGCATGCGGAAGAGATGCGACTTCTCATGTCAATAACAGGGGCACATTTTAAATGATCTAAATACTTAAATTTGCATCTTATGATGGAAATAAGCAAATTATGTTTACTTCAAGTTATGTTTACTTTAAATACTTAGCTGTCACGTGTTACAGTTGGTAAAAATCGTAACGTCGCATCGTCTGTCCATAATATAAAAATCGTAAATAAGCTGTTTGTATAATACATTTTTTATAGAGTAGAGATTGAGTCGTATAGAGATTGAAGATGAAGACTGAAGTGATGGTTTTTATGACAGTATACCAGTGCATGTAGTCTGCTATAAAGATAGTTACTTATGGTACAGGTTACTAAACGAAAAATTATAGGTTTTTTTAAGTTCTGCGTACTATAACTTGCTACGTACTAGAACTTACAGAACTAGAATTATATAAACAAGTCTTTAATGTATTTATACATATATGAAATTTTATGCTTCCTATTTTAAGACAAATGCACCTCCAAGTAGGCCTGACGGTATTTAGGGCGGTCTACACCTGCGCAAACATCTCCCAGAGAATAATTTTTAAAAAATGTCTGATACATTAGTATGGTGTTATACGACGTACGTGCTTCACAAAATTGTGATAACGAACTGAGCCTTGAAGTAATGAGATCTATTGTTTGCTTTGAATATAATATATTATATGTTTTTATGGAACTATTTTTAATTTTTTATATTTTCTATGGTGTATTTGAAAGTAATTTGAATTTGTAACATCCAGTTGTATTGAACATACTTATGTGAAACCCAATGACCAGGAAACTTTCTGTTGAAAGAGTGTTTTATAAATTGGTTGAATTTAATAGATCAGAATATATAAAGGCCGTAGCGGCGTAGGGGAACGGGCAAGCTTGTGACTGAAAACGCAATGGTTATAGGTTAGGCCAGTCAGACTCGCCCATAGAAGCCTCTTCAGGCACTAATTTTAGGATTGTAGGTCAACGGGAACTTACAACTTATAAAAGTTGGCCAAATTAAATTATTTTTTTTACGAAATATCTCTTATTATTTACCTTCGGATTCTTCCCTTTATTTATATGGTAAGTTCTCATTTCTTAGCAATTTCCATAACTACAAGTCCACGGGACTTCCCTTTAGGTTTTGATTACGTGGCGAATTGCATACAATATGCTGCAAAATCGATGTATTAGTGCTTGGATATTTTGATTACGTTGACTTAAAAAGCTTGTAAATCAACTTTTGCTTCTAAAGCCTTTAATATATGATACCACAGTCCTTAATATATGATATTAATATCAGCGATTCCGGTATTAATGGACAAACGGACAACAAACCGATCCGATAAAAGTTTCCGTTTTCTCCTTTTGATATACGGAACCTCCAACTATCTCCAGTAAACAAATTGCCACGCACTAAATCGGCGCACGAATCAAAAAACGCCCCAAATCTTAGTCTCCAAGGAATAAGAGGGTATCCGTATGTTTACACCGCATCTCATTAAAGAGCCCTCACATAGGAATTTATTGGACCATAAAAAATAAATAAACCACCCCCAACTATGCACTTGATTGCTCGAATTGAGCTTAGCAGGGAAATCACGGAACAGTGATTGGAGAAAGCTTAAAGGATAAGTGATCGTAGCTCGAAGGGTATGCAGGTTAAAACATCATTTAAAGTTTAATATTGAGTTTTTATGAATTTTCAATTGTCTCTATTATATTTGTATTGATATATAATTGAAAAGAAAAAAAAATAAAATTAAGATGTTATAACTTATCTTTTTATACCTTGTAATTAGAATGTCTAGCCTATGTCACATTTTTTTTGTTTTATGTAAATGTTTTTTTTTAATATTCCATATTATAAACAAGATATGTTGATCTGAATAAAAAAATATATAATTTTATTTGGCCATATTTGTAGTAGCGTTGCTTTGATCAAACGAAAGATACCATCATATAAGTTAATAAATTTTTTTAAATGAACTAAAGAATGGAGTCAAAAAAAGGAAATTTTACCAAATACCTACATATGAATCATTAGAAATCCCATGCGAACAATGGTCTAGTGAAATTTCGACGCTGGCACGAATATAATAAATACCCCTTAATAAAGATAAACCGTTAATATGGGGGTGGTTTTATTGACTGGTAATTGTGAGCGTTAGATACAAATTGTATAATCCATGTGTAAAATATATTTATTGATTGAAAATTCTGAAGTTTGCTATAATATTAATTAATTAATTAAATAAATAATTTAATTTATCGCTATTATCTCTGGAAGCCTAGTGTTAAGTCACTACGTTTTAATTTGACACGATCACATTGAGACACTGCTGTTACCCATTTTCCGTTGAATACTGGAGACATTGCGTTAACTCCACGCCGTCGGGTAAAAAATTAAAAAATAGTTTTTACGATATTGTTATTTTCTGTTACATATGTTTTTAAAAAGTTGTGTACATTCATATAGTGACCACGCACCGCTTTTTCTATCTCATTATATTTCACATAATTTTCGATATAATATTTAATAATAATTAATAATAATTAAAAAATATTTCAAATTCTTTAAAAATCACACAGAGCCAGGCTAAGTGTTGACAACCTAATAAATTTAACAACGATTCCCTTTCTATTTCTATTAATAGTTACCCATTACCAATAGTGTAGGTACATCAGTTTTCGCCAAATAGTAATTTGTAGCTGGCCCATTCAACATGTGTCGAATACGCCATACAATATTGGCCTATAAAGTATGTGTCAATTTAAATCCTTCACATATTAGTATTGCTTAGGGTCAAAGAGGACATTTCAATTTAGTATTTACTGCCCCTAACTGTGATTGTCGTTTAAAATGAACAGAAAATGTTAAATTAAAAATTTTGTATCTAAAGTTTATTTCAGCAGAAATTTATTTATATATGCGGGGTACAGTGTAAAGCTGACAAATGTACATCTAACGTACTGTTCTATGCGTTTAAGGAATATTTATTTTTCAGCATCACGCTGTATCCCGCATATAGCAGGGTAGGCAGAGGGAATCTAGCGTTAAGACACTCCGTTCCCCACTTTTCGCCTAATTTTCTAGGCTCATGAATTCTTGCCAAATATTACATGTTTTGATTAGAATTATCCTTATTTATTTTCTGCCTTATCCGAAATAGACGGAGAAAATTTTGTAAACAAGCACTTCGTTGTCCTCTTTCCATCTGAAAAGGCGACTATTTAACTGGGACCTTTATCTAATCAGAGCTATAGAACAGCTTTTTATTGTTTTCAATGTAAATTTAAACGCAATCCATATTTAAGACCTATGTATAATATAATATGTATAGTTTTTTTTTCTTTAGTTTAACGTTGTATCTGTCACAAGGTAGGCAGATGGAACATGAGAACCTAGTTAATATTTCATTCACCCGTGTATTATATACAGGGCGTTATTATATACTTAATACGTATGAAAAAAATAATTTCAATAAATGTGAATTAAATTAATCAAAATTAAACTAAATCTAAATTTAACTGAGTAGACTAATAATATATATAAATGACGTTACATTACATAATGTAATTGGGAAGAGCCGTAGGAAACGTAATACCTACTGTTACGTTAATTAATTGGAAATGTCGCCTCCGCTCCTCTCACATTATAATTATTGAATTGAAGTATGTATGTACAGACGGATAAATTATATAAGTGGTTGTATATTATTGTTTTGTATTAGGATAATGATATATAGCGTCTGTCGTAGCGCAGGAGCACAAGGGTGGTAATGTAACGCGACTGGTTGTGGGTTGGATTCCCACACGCGGTAATGAATTATTATTTATTAATATTTTTATTTCTTCGTTCTAGCACCGAAGCAAAAGCCCTGCGTTGAGTTACGTCACTTAGTTTGGTTGGGTTTGCCTATCCTGCTGTATGCGGGATACAGTGTGAAGCTTATTTTTATTTTTTTAATATTTTTTTAAAACAAATTATTAATATATTTTATATATTACGTTTAATCTTTTATCACTTGACGTGGGAAATGGCTATATACTTATTTTTTTTCAACACGCCTAAACGACACCATCATATGTTTTTATTTTTGAACAGTCAGAAAAAGATAGAATGTGGATAAAACGAGATTTTCAGCTCGTATGAGAAAGACCGAGAAAAATTATAAATATTATATCAATATAGAATATAACTATCAAAATATTCATTAAACCTAACTAAATAACTAACTAACTTAACCTTCAGTTAGCCTACGATTCGTAGAGAAAAACAAAACCCAATTATTATTTCCATACAATATTTAAAGCTTGAACATTTCAGATACCTATCCTCTCTACATAGACGAGTAAGGAAGGGTATTTTCAACCATTTCCGGGGGCCCATCCCCCTTTAATTATTTATGTATCTTGAATCCCCCCCCCTCCCCCCTACACCCTAACGCAGTAAAAACGGGTTAATTTGTGTAATAAAACAGCCCGGGCGAAATTAAACGCTATCTCCGCGATGTCGCCAGAGCACCCGCTTCATAATTGCGAGATTCTAAGCAAATACTTGAACTTTAATGAATTTTTCCTTTTGTTAATTTTTTTGGCTTTTTGTGTGATTAATATGAGGAGGTACGTTTTGGATACAAGTTATACAAACTTTTGATGAGAAAAATATCATAATATATATGAAATATTCATGCCATATCATATGAAGTACTACAACGGGCTATATAGACTATATAATAATTGTAATTTATTTAGCAAAAATACGACAATAATTTCTTTAAATGGAATAGTGACTGAATTAGAATCTTCTGTGTTTCCACTGTGCGATCATGAAAAATAAAAACAATTTTTTAACTTTTCATAGACACGAGCATAATGTATGGCAAATACTCAAACAGTTTAAACTTCACGTTAAAACGCCGGATATTAATTTGATAAAATATAATACTGTTGAGGTGAGTCATGACGCAGGGGCATAAGAGAGTGACTATAAACGACACTAGGTGTGGGTTCGATACCCACTCGAGAATAATAAATATATAATATTTTAATTTCTTCGTTTTGGTGCAGAAGCAAAGCGCGGCGTGCATGTCTCCAATGATATCATAACAACATGTAATTATATAGATATATGCGTAGAATATAAATAAGTCTATATTTTAAAGTAATGCGAAGACGTGGCGTCTGTCGGCATGCGATAGCGTGCCCGTGCCGTCCCTTTTCGCGTCGGGATTAGAACGGGCGACGACCCTAAACTTACCAAGAAACCAACTTTACAATAGAAAACTTAATATAACGACTACAAGGATTTGTATTAAAGTCCTAAATGGCGTTTTAAAGAAGAAGTACGGAAAATGGAAATATTCCAGTAAAAGAGGTTAGGTATATAATATAAAAGGTCGGGACAAAAGTATTTTTGTATTGTTCATACAAAGGTAAAATATTTTATTTAGGTATAATTTATTATTTAATCATAAAATGTATGTGCCGTTTTGATGGATGACATGTTACCATATTATGAGTAGCACCATGATCCCATTCCTGTAATTGTAAGTAATAAAAATAACATAAAGTAACTTGAGCATAATATACTTGAGGTCAGTCACAGCGCAGGGGCACAAACTTGATGATTGAGAAAGCGCGACAGGTTGTGGATTCGATTCTCACTAGAGGAAGTTAAATATTTTTGCCACCCCACACGCAATACTTGTAGAATTAGGCGGAAAATGGCGAACGGATGTGTCTTAATGGGAACGTAAAATCTTAAAACTAGGTTCACATGTTTCCTCTACCTATCCTGGTATATACGGGATAGAGTGTAAAATTAAAAAAAAAAAAACTTACACGTACTAGATAGTCTCTATCTAACATAACAGACAAAAAGAATCAAAACCACATCACAAATTCAAACAATACGTCACTTATTTTGTAATAAAACAAATCCTTTGTATCAGTGACATTAAGTGGTAGAATCTGACGCGAGCCCGAACCACCACGTACAGTGCACGCGTTTCAATATATTATATATTTCCATATTCTTTTAATATTGGACTGCGCACGCGTCGGTGTTTGTGCCACGTGGCCGCCACGCGAGCCTTCGAGGGCCACACCTACTTACTAATTTTCATTGCTATAATGAGGGCTGGTTTTAAAAATAGCTTGCTCATTTTTTTATTGTTTTTTTTTGCGTTTATTTTATTTTGTTGGATAAGCACTAAGAAATTGTGATGATAGAATAATTTCAAGTAATCAAAAGTTACGTTACTTTTCATACGGCACTGGACAGAGATGCTGACTACGTTGTATATATAATATATCTATGTTGTGATAAAAAAAACCGAATATAGCTGGCATAAGTTACATTGAGTCAGGACGTGGAGCAGAGATGGATTCAAAAGCGAAAAGCGGAGAGCGGAGTATCTCAGCACTACGGTCCCTCTGTAAACAGGGTAGACCCTGGTACAACAACAAACTTCTCTGTATAAAGTGAAGGTGGAACATTTTTAAAATCCAATACAAATTCTCCTTGATTAATATATTTCAAGAAGCTAAGGAATGAGCTTTCGAATTCCACAAAAATAAAACAACTTAACAAGAAAAAGATTACACAAAAACAACTAAAATAGTTTGACAAATTTTCCAAATTAACACTCGCAAGACAGCACAGACAGGGCTTAATAAAGATAATTCGGGGTCTCGCCCCCCCTGTTTGCCAAAACTATCGCGCTGATTGATACGGGCCGCAACAATGCGTGTTTGTTTTCAATTACAGCGCGACTCCAAATGGAGGCGGAAAAATCGCCATCCCCAAGGTTCCCAAATGCTTTTATATTTGCTCTTTAGCATTCTAAAGAATAAGCTATTTATAATTGATGTGATATCCCATATATTGGCAAAATTCTAATTATAATGTAGATGTAACAAAAGAATGTAAGAAAATGCAAAATTGATCTGTTTTACATTTTTTTTTTTGGATTTGTAATAAATTTTTACATTTCCTGTAATTATTTTTTTTATATTGTACTCTTTCTTTCTTAAAAAAAATGTTGGTATTTTATCAGGATGTCTACAAATACTCTAATTATTATTTATTTTAATATATACGATTAATTATTTGGGTAAATAATTGGAAAGTTAATTTCAGCACATTATTGACAAAACTATGCTATTCCATTTGTCTGACTATGATTTTAGGCACAGGGTAGAACTAAGAAAAAATCTAATTATAGCATATTCTTTTAATTTTAACTTGTTTGATAATATGTTTGTAATTATGACATTTAATTTAAATAGGTAAATTTTATATCTAGAAATACGAGTATGTCACGAAAGGATCTCTTCCCACCCCTCGTCACACAATGTTACATATCGTCAATCCCATGAAGTACGACGTAACTTATGAAAAGCTTTTACCATAGCAGGTAAAAAAAAAGTCTCCAAGGATTTCCACCTAAATGTAGTTGCGTGAACTATGAAATATCAATATAATTTTTTTTTATTACAACACCATTCATTCAGTCATGTGTCGAACAGGCTTTACATGTAAAAAAAACTGTAACGGTCGTTTTCGGAAGCGAGGGAATTTTAACAAGTTGAGCTTTTCTGTTTGATTTGTTTTCGCCGGCGGCCCCCGCCAGCCGTCTACAAACTATTTTAATATTTCATTACACTAGGCACTCGCTTTTAATAGTTTCCAATGTTAGGTTTTTATTGTAGTTAGTCGGTTTTACCACTCTGAGATTTGAGTTTGCGGTTTGGAGCCATTAGAATCTATTTGGCAGGACGTGGAGGTTTTGTAGTGTATTGTATAACTTTACGTTGTGTATGTCGGTGTATCATTATTATATTAGTATTGTTTGTTATTATATAAAGTAGAGTAGAGTAGAAACTTTTCTGTAAAACTATTATTAAATGCGTTAATATGGAAAATCGTTATAATACCTTAATTTTCATGTGAGTTATTATAAAATATATATTTGATAGAAAATGTTCAAAATAAACAGTACTTTATCTTATCTTTTTCTATCCTATATGATATATTGACAAGAAACTATTTAAAATATATCAAATTCAAAATGATTTATACCTAACCCGACAGCAGATTCGAATCCCGTAAGTGAGTAACCCCGCCGTATCGCAGCGCACCTTATTTGAAACACAAATATTGGCCTCGGATGAAACTTTTACGTCTCCGGGCCTTTATTAATATTTTATTATTTTGTCTTGTACCTCCATTTCAGAAAATTTCAACTTCCCCCGCTTCGAAACTCTCTCTAAAGCGATTATATTTTAAATTATTTTAATTAAAACACTGTGTAAACGTCTAAGACTCGAACCTGTTTAGTTTGTTTTCTGAAATGTTTGAATTGTTTTATTAATAAATAGATTATAAAATGGAGTTTGTTGATACCTACTTATAGAAAATTTAAAATTAAATTTTTGTACAATATGATTTTGTAACTATTGCATTCATTTATATATAAAATCTGAAAAAAAATGACTTGAAAAAGATTACGACTTTATTTATTTTTTCCTATATATTTAAATACGTTAGTAGATAGAAAAATCTACAAAATTAAAATAAAATATCCATTTCTACCTTAATTCCGTAGATAAACACGTTT
This sequence comes from Heliconius aoede, assembly GCA_037355905.1. NCBI lineage: Eukaryota > Metazoa > Arthropoda > Insecta > Lepidoptera > Nymphalidae > Heliconius > Heliconius aoede. Next base: position 107,935 of record JBAIZZ010000117.1, on the reverse strand, counting down.
CCAATGAATTGATATAATCGAACCTATCACCATCAGCAAACAGTTTGACATTCTAAAGAACACTCGAGAAAATATTGACTCATTTTGTCTTGTTGTCTTTACAAATTTCTCTTGTAGACAGTTTTTATTCGAGGTTTAAGTAATCGACGTTTGTATAGCCGATTAAAAATCCGTTCACTTCAGTGTTTCAGGTGTTGATATTAAGTACATGTTACATACATGTAACAATAAAATAATGCAATTTTTGCATTATTTGCTAGTATTTTTTCACACATTTTTAAAATTCTTAGATGCATGTAAAAGATTTATAGAGGAAAAGTGAATGATAACTAAGCTAGAGCAGATGGGGCGCATGGGACGTGGACGAGGTGAAACAGGTATGCAGAGACCGTTGAGTTTAGTGAACCGTTCTCTCTGGCTCGCTAGGAATACAGCGTGGAGTTAAAAAAATGTAATGGATCACTCCGTTCTCCGATTCAAACATAAACATAGAATAATGGGTTGCGATGATTTTTCATTGCTGAAATTCGTCAATATTTTTATATAAGCATTGTTCCGGCGTTATTATCTACAGTTATAGTAAACACTATTAAATTAAATAATAACTATAAATGTTTTTTTATATATATTTATAATTAAGTTCATTTTGCAGCTGCCACCTTCTTCAATATGACTTAGTTTTAGTAAAATCATAAGTTCTTAGATTAACGGTAATTTTCCGAACTCCAATACAACTAACTTTCTTGTTCTTAATTAATTTAATTTTACATGGAGATTTCCACTGGATAATTAATACGTACAGAATACATATTTTAATCAATATCAGGTTTCATCGTCGTGTATTGTTCTTTACAATTTCAGCCATTCCATTTTTTTATAATTAATTACAATAATTTGTAATTTATTATATAATAATACTATTATTAATAACATAATATTCCCTTATAACGCTATATTTCTATTGCTCCATTATGTCAGCGATAATCCAAAATAAACCTTTATAAAATATATTATACAAAGATTAACGTCACACATAATCCCTTTCGAGAGGCTAAAAAATCCGTAGCGTTTACTATCGACATTGATTGTTGCATGACGCAAATATGGCCGTGGTAACAATTATGTATATAAAAATATATAGAAACAGTAGAGGCAAGTGCGACAGTAAGCACGACTGGTTGTGGGTTCGATCCCTACTCGAGATTTATAATTAAATTGACTGAAAAGTTACAAATGTACACACAATACACACAATTTCGTTGTGTTATATATATTCACTAAGGTATTTTATTCATTGAGGTCTATATGATATTTTTTCGCCGCTTCTCAGTGTAACGCATCGCAGTAGCAGTGTAGGACGTAGGCAGAGGGAGCCTCGTATTAAGGCACTCTTTCCCCCTTCTGCCAAATTCTGGAGGCATTGCATGTTGAGTGTCAGAACTCAACGCCGCGCCTCGACACCAGAGCAAACAAATAGAAATATAAACATAAACAAATATTTCACTTCCTGGAATGGAGACCGAACCCACAACCGTCGCGTTACAGTCACACCCTTGTACCGCTGCACCACGATGGCCTATAAGTATAAAAAAAATGTATATAATAATGCGGATTATTATTTTTTTCTATTGACAAGAGTGCGTGCTGTCAGTTTACGCGCCATTTTAGAGGGCCCTTAATGTTGCCAGCATACGACAGCGGACATCAAGTGGTTCCGAGATGCGAAAACGGCTCTTTGTACTTATTATATTTTGTGTTATGTTTTTGGCATTTTTGTTACGTTCAAATCGGTTTTATATCTAAACAAATAATCTGCGAAGTCATTTGGATTTAGGTTAAAAAATAAATCGTTTCAGCATTAAAGTTTATATTTCATATGTATTTAAGATTTATACAATTATATAATGTATATATCCTTATATTTTATAAAGTCTACATTGAATTTATTTTATTCAATTTTATCTTCTTTGAAAATTACGTTATAAATTTAATATTTATATATAATAATAGTTGTAAAGTTAACCTAAGTACCCACTTGTAGATTCTCATCCTCATCATAGTAAACCTTACCTAATGTGAATCTGGCAGAAACTCTCTAGCGGCTTCATTCGCTTAAACCTACTTTTATATCATAGCTGAAGTATCTGCCCCTCGGGCTACCTCCCGGACGCCCAAGCAAGCGCTCGATGGATATCGTGATGCAGGACATGACAGCCAACGGTCTGACCACCCAGGATGTTACAGATCGTGCAAAGTGGAGTAGGTTAAGCAGGAAGGCAGACCCTGGCAACTTACACCGGGATTAATGAAAGGAGAAAGAATTTTATAGCTGAAGTATAATATATACTTTTTAATTACAGTTATCTTATATTATATTATATTACACCTCTAAGAATATGTGTACAAAGATTTCTAATGATCAGTTCAATAGTTTCGGCGTGAAAGCGTTACAAACAAACTTACATTAACATTTACAATATATATATTCAAAGACATAAAATCTAGAAAATAATTTTACACCTGTTCACTATACAAGGTGAAGCACTGATAACATACAAAGTAATCCTAATATAAATCATATTCGCAAAATTTACGCGCCCGCGTAACACATGCGTAGTTCACTGTGTGCGTAAAAAAAAACATCCTATAATTTATTGGGCGTGATAAACGACGTGTTAAGTTATGTATCTAAATACCTTACCAATTTTCGGAAGCTGTAACGCTTTTGATTTATTAGAGAGAACTAAAGGCTATGTATTCAAAACCAAAAGGCTTAAAGCGTGATGATTGTGGATTCAATTCCTGCTTCGGGGGAGTAAGTTGTTATCATTCTTGCTTTCCTCATTCTGATAACAAGACAAAGTGCGACGTTGAGTCTCGCTACTCAATGCCTCGAAAATTTGAAAAACAAAATTTTTTTTTTAAATACATTAGATAGAGAAATTCAATTACTCATCCCAAAGAGTAAGTAGCAATTAAGAAGAAGAAATTTATATTATATACATCAGAACTATCTAAAAACTGATTAATAAAAAAAGAGAAATTTATAAAAATTTTAGATCCTAAAAAAAACACACACAATGGAAGGCTTCAACTCGTATTCCTTTGTGATGACAACACGTGGCAGTGTTGTCATATCAATAAACATTTTTCTTTTTATTCTCAATTCTTCCTACCGGCCAGACATATGTTATTATTATTCTGTCCATTCATCTTTTGTAGCGCAGCAACCCAAGGTACCATAGTTCACGTTATAAGTGACAAGTCCAAAGCAAAAACGCACCATGAATGTATGGAAAAGAAATATGCGTCCATTGAATGTGTTTTGGATGTAAAGCAAACTGACATTGAATGTAAATACTTTTGTTGTGTGACAATTAATTTAATTTCTAAACAGATATTTAATGAGTGAATGAATGAATGAATCGTCCAATAGCTGGTGGCGTGATCAGCTCGACCTTTGTGCTTGGAGATAATAAGTAAATAATATTAAACTTTGTATCTATTTTAATTACTATAATATCATTGTCCAAACAAAGGTCCCGATATGGCATATTTCGATAAAGAAAACCAGTTACTTTATATTGGTTAAAATTGCTCTAGAATTCCGGTACATAGAATAGTGGTCATTTTAAATATATTATTAAAATAGGAGTTAATTTGTAATATGTTTATAATAAAATTAAATATATTTTGATGGAAGGCATAGTATTTGATTGTAAACGTGTTAGTTGTACTTGTGATTCTTACTGGGGAGAATGAATCTTCCCATCAGTGAATCTAGGAAGACAAAAGGCGGCGTTAAGTTCCGCTACACCTAAAAAGCTGAAAACAGAATATATTGGTTATGTGTTGGTTTAAGAGTTTAAGATTAACACTTTCATTAGATATATAATTGTTATAAAATTAAATGGTATATAATTTAGTATAATATATATAGATCTGATATAGTCTAGTTATGTATATGCTTTTGACTCTTGCAGACGCAGTTAAGAACCTCTTTTCTCCTTTCAACTGTGAATTCTACTAAGGATAAAATTTATATCATATATTTTTTGATAAGAAGATCGTTGCAGCTTCCAACGATCAACTTTGACATAATTTTATCCACTCCGCACGCTTTATCTTTTAATGGACAAAAGTTGAGAAAAGAATAGTTTATAATTCCCAGTTTCATTTTATCTACCTTATAAAACGTAGATAATTGTTTTTCGTTTTACTCTGTATCCCGCACATATCAGGATAGGCATCTATTTCATTGAGATACTTCCGTTCTTCCCTTTGCACCGAATACTGAAGGTACTGCATGTAGAGTTGTGGAACTCGATGTCGCGTTTTGCCTCATTGTCAGAGAGAATAAATGAAAAATGGGAAATGAACCCACAACCATTCGTGCCCCTACGCCACGACTGTTTTTACCTGACACAGCTTAGAAAATCTTCATATTAACTTTGTACTAAATTTGACAAAAAAAAATATTAAAATTCCAAATATATTTTCTATACAACGAAAACAAATCATTTCCGTATTGTTCCAAATAATGGTTTGTAATGTAAATACATTCTGTTGTTCCAAAATTTGAATTCGATGAGTGTTTTATTATACTGTATGTATATGCAACCGTCTGTGTGTCCGTTTATCCACGGTGGCACAAACGTGTCACGGTTCTTGAAGACTTTGCTTCCTCATGCTGCTGATAAAAGAGAAATATTTTTAAAACAAGCCTTAATACGCTCTCATATAAGAACTATATCCAAAATATATTATTTGAAAGGGATGCATAATATATTTGTTGCCTTCTAAAGGCGGATCTCAAGTTTTGGTTACGTAATAAGTACCCTGCGCGTGAGTTGAAACCGAGAACATTTTCATGACCACTTATGCTAATATTACTTTAATACATTGCGGTGACATTTTAAAATAAACTTTGCTCATAAAGTAACTTGTTTTTTTTCCTTTAACGTTTCACGATTTTTTCGTTGAAAATTATAAAAACTATGAGTCAGGGTTTAACCTGACTTTTTACATAACAATTTTAAACATACAAAATATTTTTTTTATTTTCTTTATCAGCGTCACACTTTATCCCGTACACAGCAGGGTAGGCAAAGGGAACCTAGTGTTAAGAGACTCCGTTCCCCACTCTTCTGTGTTGAGTTAAATATATTATTTTTATTAAAAATAAAATTGTAATATTTAAGAATACAAATAAAGAGCTTAATATTGGATGAAGTAAATAATAATGGACTAGTTAATAAAGCATTAAAAATAAATGTTTCGAAACTACATACAAGAATGTATAGAAAATTTTGATAAGCGTAACGCAAATACAAGTGTAAGAAACTCCTTGCATCTCCAAATTGCACTCACAATGAACCTGCTACAACTAAAACTTCCTGTACCGACAAACTAAAATTCGACACGCCCAAATCAAAATATATTATCGATCTATAAATCCAGGGGGAAAAAAATCGTAGCTGGTGAAAAAAAATTTGCGCGGCCGTTCGCACAATCAATCAAGCACTAAGCCAATAAACCTCAACGATGCGCTTTTGAATCGAGATTCGATTTTTGGTGAGCTTTTGTCGGTATAGCCGTCGGCGGCGTGAAGCTGCCTTGTCGAATCATACAATGAAAGGGCAAGCGGAAGTGAACGCCGGTGTCTCTTACTGAATAGCGGGCTCGACGTTCAGGAACTATTGAGGTCGACGTGGAATGTCAACGGACGTACGGACAGCATGTTCCTGTATCATTGCTAGTTTTTTTTATGTGATAAAATATAGATTATATATTCTATATAAATTTTATTAATATTTTGTAGTTTTTCTTCAGCTTAAAAAAATTATTATTATTTTGAAATAAATAATAATATACATTTTCCGAATAGTATTAAAATATACTGTACTATATTATAATTTTTCATTATGATAATCAAACATAATTTACACAGAGAAATACTTAGAGGTCTCTGCTGACCGTACTTCCAGCATCAAATCGTTTGTATAATATTGTACAACAATACAACGCCCCCCATTGAATAGAGAAACTGCTATTGTAGCAATTTAAAAAAAAAAATCGGGGTTGCCATAAAATTAAACATACCATGCTATAAAGGTAATAATAAAATATGTATTACATGGATATAATGTTGTTAGCCCCCGTTTAGTATGAATGGATCTATTCGGATGCGTTTGACTCGTCCTTTGTGAAAAATTACTCGTGTAATCGGTCGAGGAGAGATTGATTTATAGTCTTTTATCTCTTTGTACCAGTTTTGATGGTTTTACTAATTGTAGAGGAGGGTTGGTAATATGTGAAATTACTATTTATTATAGGTAATAAATTAATTAGTTTGGACTTTATCTAATATCAAACATATTTTACTCCTGTATTTTAATCCTGGAGGCACGCTATGTGTTGATTGGCGAAGTTCAACGCTTTGCCTCGACACCAGAGCGAAGAAATAAAAAATTCAAATATTTTATTGCGTCGAGTGCGAATCGAACTCCAAACCAGTCGCGTTTACTTGGCCTCAATAAATATTATATAATTCTATAATTATAATTTTTGACAAGTTAAATGAATTGAGAAAGCGGAGCTGCTTTCACCATTCATCCGAAATTGGATTTACGCAATTAGAAAAGATTTTTGCTGTTAAAATTTTAAAAAATACACAATTTTGAGTCCTATACCTTTCGTGATACGGTTTCTTCGATATAAGTTTTTGTTAATTTAAACTCGTAAAGTAAGGTTTTCTTAGCAACTCCAAAATGTTCTCTAATTAGTGTTAATCAAATAATGTCCCCTTTGCTTGAAAACTAGCCGCTTCCGGGCGTAATGGGGTCGGTGTGGAGCTATGGACAAAATTATTATCAAACTTACTTTTTAACATTCCTGAGAGATTTTTTTGTTAGTTTATTCTTTATTTTATTAGTTTATGTGATAAAGTGAATGTAGATCTGTATTATTTTTTTTTATATAAAAATGAATGAAAAATACTTTTTATGTATTTAATTTTTTGTGTGTTGTTTACTAGAACGAAGAAATGAAAAATAACAATTCATTTCCCCGAGTGAGAATTGGACCTTCAACCGTCGCGCTTACAGTCACATGCTTGTGCCACGGCGCCACGACGGCATCTAGCAATTCTTCTGTTTCTTATGAAGATAAAAAGTATTTTTTTATAAAATATAACAAAAGTTAAATCTAAGATAAAATGCATGACAATCAAATTATAAAATTTGATTGTCATGTGTGTAGCGAGATTTCCTAATTTTAAAATTATTTTTTTAATACCTACAAACTTTGTTGTTTTTCATTTTTTTGAGTAAAATTCGCACCCACGACGATAAATTTATAAAATTACTGTTTAATATCACAACGACTAGCATTTAATTTATAAATGACAAACAGGAAATCAAAAGACTTAAAACTGACGTTGTAAGATACGACAGGTATCCTAGGTGTCAGCATTCGCGAATAATGTCAAGATAAATACTATATGTTATCTCTTATCGTGATAAGAGACATCTTGGAAAATTCCATTTTAATTACAGAGGCTTAAAATAACGCAAAAATTTTCTTTGTTTCACAATAGGTAGGTAATTTTATACCCTAAGATATGACTGGGATTTGAGTTGATGTCATAAACATTGTAAATAACGTATGTAATTGTTATATATTATATAGAAAATTGAAATTCAATTTTTTTTTTCGTTACCTACGACTTTATAGTATGAAATCAACATTGATACAAATTGATAAGTTTCTTGGAATTAGCAAATTTATTTTAAAGGATCTAGATATGGAAAAATGATTGCGTTAAGCGTCGAAATTTTTAAAGTAAGTTCTGTACTTTTTATAGAAAAAAGGAAACTTTATAAGATCACTCTGCTGTCCATGTGTCAGTCTGTCTGTCAAGCCCCTTTATCTTAGGAACGCTTGGAGATATTGAGTTGAAGTTTAAACCATATACTCCGATCTGCGATCCCATGATTTCCTAAAATAAAACATATTTCATTATTTACTTAGAAAAAAGAAATACGCACTTTTTACTTGTAAAAAATTTCGACACTAATAACATATATACTAATTTAGCAGATAACATCTACAGGTCCTAGTTCTGGAAAAAATCTGAAAACAACATTTGTGGTTTAATCATTTAAAAATTTGGTATTAAAGCCGCTAGTTCAAGTGAGGTATCACAAGAAAGGGCTCTGGCTAAGCTAAACCTGAATTTCAAAAAACATCGAGACTTACAATTTTTGTACGGAACCCTCAGTGGGCAAGCTCGACTCGCGCTTGTGTCAGGTTCACACTATATCCAGCACATAGTAGAGCAGACAGACGGATTCTGGGAACCTAACATTACGACACTCCGTTCTCATATAGACACTTCCATTACTTTCCTCCAAATTCTTGAGACATGACGTGTTGATTGGCGAAACTTAACGCCGCATACATATACGTATTTTATATGAATACCAGACAAAACATTCAGAGCGTTGAAATTATAAAATACATAGAAATTTTTCACAAATAATTCATATGAGATATATACGGTTAATTGTAAGTAATACAAAAGATAATCACTTTAATTAAATAAAAAAAATTAAAGTAGTTAAACGAAATTCTTTACTCAAGAATCAAGTTAAGTCACTTACGATCTTATTAAAGCACCACGCTCTTATACAAGTATACAGTATGTATACAAAATATTTACATCTAAACTACACAAAGTCAATATCAAATAATAGTATTAACAAACATTTAATAAATAATATTTTTCGTTGCAATCCAGTGTATATTTCGAATTAAATATTAAATATTTGCTTCAATAAACGCTATAATTGTTTGCTTGTAAAATAATATCTAAGACTGTACAAATTAATTTAGAATGTTGCTTCAAGTGACTCTATAAACAACTATGGAAGTTGATTTTTGGTTTTTCACATAGAATCATTTAATTTTTTTTTTGAAGCTTCGCGCTGACCTAGGAATCTAGTGTTGAGACACTCTATTACTTATAAAGACACTTCCGCTCCAAACTCTCCGTAGAATTAAATTATTTGATACTTCATTCCACGAAATGGCAATCGAACCCACAACTGTCGTGTTTACAGCCCCGCATATAGAATGGTAAAACTTTTTAATGGATTTTTTTTTCTTCTCTTTGTGGTCTTGCTTGAAGGGAGAATACTTTGTGATAAATCCCTCAGTTTTTAGCTTTTGTTTTTAACGATTTCGGTAGTTGATTTTATCACACTCACTAAGTCACATCCTAACAGGCTCATGATGGCATGTACTTCAAATTGCTGCAAGCCAAGAATTATTTCATATTTGGATTTTGGGTTTAGATTAAATATTGAGTTCAATAGAGATATATTACAAATACAATAGGGTCGGAAATAATAGAGCATAGGAAAACAAGAAACACGGTAATGCTATTTCTTTCAAAGTAGCTACAATAACTTTTTATTATGTAAAAATTACAATTTCTTTAATAAATCAACTACTATAAATATTTTCTAAGCGTGAAGCATATAATGTTCTTTTTAGCTTCACGATGTGTTCCGTATAAGTAAGACAACAGAGAAGTCAGAGGGAACTAAAATCGAACCCACTTCGACCACTATACAACAGTTATAAGCTATGCTGTTGCGCCACGGAAGCCTCAATGTATAATCATTTTATTCATTGTACAACGAGGCAAAGCGCGGCGTTGAGTTCTGCCATTCAACACGCGATGCCTCTAGAATTTCGCAGAACGACACGTTAACACGAAGTTCCCTCTGTCTACCCTGCTGTATACGGGATACAGCGTGAAGCTGATTCAATTTAAGAACTTCGTAACTTATTTCTAATTATATACTAATATAGAAACTATTCTAAAATTATTCTAGAGTTAAATGAAGCTAAGCTATCACTAGAGATTCTTTGTACACGCTTAAAGTTTCATAAATAAGTATTTATTTTAAAACAGAATGTTAGTGTTTGTACTATTCTTATTTATTTTCCACAGTAATCTAGACTTACTCGGAACTCGGATTGATGCGAAGTATTTTTAATAGAAATTAAAATTTTTACTTTTATCATTTTACTTAACTCGTTATATTTCAATTATTTTTAGAAGAAAGTACGCTGCAAACGCTAAATGTCTTAAAAATAAAGCGAAATGTGGTGAACGGAACCCAACGTGTTTTCTAGATCTTAATGTAAATTTTACATAATTTTATATGAAATAAATCAAATAAAAAAAATATTACCTAACTTACAATAAAAGAAAAAGTGTTATTTTTCATCTTATTAGTAGCGTGAGTACCTATTTTTTTTTCACGCAATACATTTATTTATGGTCTTCTTTTATACTTTTGAAATTTTCCACAACATTTGTCCCGAGGCCATACAAGATGGCCGTCAGTGCTAACAATCTCAACAAATATGATTATTATTGAAAGTCACACGTCCGTCCGTGTGTTTGATCTGCCTTATTGAACATGACATTTTCAAGTAAAATACTGTAAACTTAATTCTTAAAGCTATTGTAATTTGAAATAAATACAAATTTAAAGTTGTAGCAGTACTTTTTTACAGGAACTTAGGCCCGTATTTATAACCCGACCTCAAATCTGATGAGAAATGAACTTTTTAATACGTTTTCTTTAATAAAATATATAACAAATGAATGAAAACGGCAACTCCAGATCGATCTCAGACTTGAGAGCGATTTATAAATACGGGCCTAAATAAAACAAATATTTGTCTTTTAATGAATAATCTTAGGAAATTTGAATGGATCTATTCAAGATATTGTCATTTTCTTAAGAAAGCCTATATTTACTTACTAATTTCTCCTGTTATAAAATTGTCATGTGTCAACGTGTAAATTTATATACAAGCATACAGATCTCAAAAATCTACTGCTTATACCAAAGTGTCTTTATTTTCATACAAGAGACAACATATTTTTCTAATCTATAAATAGCTTACATACATTTTGCCAAATAAACACACAAATTAGTATAGGCGTGTTACAAAAATTATTGGTAAGTATAATATAAAGTGTAAATACGATATTTTGGATAGACTCGTTTACTAACAGGCTGGTCGATTAACTTAATCGTGGGAATCGAACCCACAACACCACACCTTTACACAGTTACAGTCACACCCTTGTACCACTGCGGCACGACGGCCTCATTCATTTCTTATTTACTACTAATAAACGAACTGAGGCATATTTATTCGCACTTTACGCATAAAGTAGTGAATAAATTACACAATAGGAATAAGTGGTAAACTGTAGCAATGGCAGGTTCCGTTGCCAGTTTCCGTTCCGTTTATATCCATTTCTCTTTATGATTCCGTTCTTCAAAAAGAAAAAACGGAACCCTTATAGGATCGCTTTGTTATATCTAAATATATCTTTGTATCTTAATATAGACTAAATAAAAACTAAAGTTATAATAAGTAATTTAACAACAAATATATATATATATATTATTAACAAAATCCCCCATAATTTTCTTTACAACAAGTAAATAAATTTGATATGTACTCTAGCCCGGCCCGTAGATTATCAATTTCAGTGACAAATTACACAAGTGGCGTTCCGAGCGAACCGAAAGTGCCTCAAATATAAATATTATATGTTTATATATTGATAGAGTGAAGCGTTCATCAAACACTATAGTATACGGTGCCAATATTAACACTCGCTATCACGCCCGAACCCGCTCCCAAGATCACGGTCAGGGTTACAAGTGAACAATATGCTTGGTCAATATTGATAATGTTTTCCAAATATAGTTACTTGGGTATGAATGGATTTGACAATGAATTTGAGTAAATTTTACTGTAAACGGTAACACTTATCATGTTAGAGAATATTGGACGATCTGTGTTTAATACACTTTAGCCCTTATGAGGCGGGATTATTTTTGTGATACAATTGTAGAAATAATTTGGATCTTCTCCATAAATAAAAAATAGAAATGATAAATTTATAGGAATACAAGTCGACAAATACAGTCGTAATGTAGGGGCACAAGTGTCTGAATATGAGCGCGACACGTTGTGGATTCGATTCCCATCCGAGTAAATGAAATATTTAATACTTCCATCGCTCTAGTGTTGGAGCAAAGCGTGGCGTTTGTTAGTTCCGCCACTCAACACGGTCCAGGCTTCCTCTACCTTTCGTAATGTATGTGGGATATAGTGTGAAAAAAAATCTAGACCAAATGATCTGCTACATTCAACTCTTTTGCCATATATATTTCTCTCTTTACATTTAATTTAATTGCTTAGAAATATTATTCTTATAGTTCAAATTTCCCTCAATAAATGTCAACCAAACAGGTAATGGTACAATAAAATTGAAATGAAAAAGAGTCATAAATCATTTTATTAATATAAAAATTTCTGACGTCAACCAAAATTCGATTATTGCAATAATTAAAAACCTTGGACGCGTGGGACTAAAGACCACGTGAATAAATAATTGAATTTGAATTGTTATAATATTATTTGATAGTTTCATATGTATTTCAATAAATAACTCGATATATACAAATAACTCGATAGATTCCAATATAGTCACGTATTCGGCTAAGAACAAAATTGAATAGCTTTCGTAAAAGATACCATCTGAGAAAACAGTTTTACATCGATTTCTTTTTTCATTCCATATCAAATGAAATCAAATCAAATCAGCTTCACGCTGTATCCCGCACACAACAAGGTAGGCACAGGGAACCTAGTGTGAAGACACTCCATTCCTCACTTTCTGCCGAATTCTGGAGGCATTGCCTACTTGCGCTTTGCCTCGACACTAGAGCGAATAAATGGAAATATAAACGTATACAAATATTTCTATTCTTCGAGTGGGGATCGAACCCACAACCGTCGCATTACATTCTTCATCAACGGCGGGAAGTGACGGACGGAGCTACAAATAGCTACGTGACATGTAAGAGGAGGAATGGAAGAAAAAATGAATGAATTATTAAATGTGATGGATGATAGAGATTTGGATGTCATTTGTTTATACTGGAGCAAGGTCACGTAAAAAGCATGAGGACCCTCCGGAGGGCATGCATGAAGAGGTTGATGACAGTGGACGAGGTAAAAGAGGTATGTAGGGACCGTAGCGTTTGGAGCTCAGTTTTCTCTGACTACCCCGCGAGGGATACAGCGTGAAGCTACGTTAAGTTATATTATTTAAATCTGTTATGTTTACGTATCGTTAAGATAAACTCCTTGGCTTACTTTGGTGGTGTTACCAAATATTTTCTATGTAAGCGCTACGTTTGCTCAGTTTGTGTGTTCTGTATAATATTTATTTAGCCCACTCCTTTAGTCTTTAAATGAAGAAATCGTTCACAGAGTCATTATTATAAAGGCAGTATGTCGTAAAACTATTATGTATTTTCTTATGTTTCACAATGACATATTATACTAAGGTCGCTTAAGTAAGCGTCTGACGTTCTGACATCAACCAAGGCTTATATTTCTTTGAGTATGGACATTTTTGTAAAAAAAAAAACATTGATAATTTAAATTCTGATAGAAAATTTTTTAAAATAAATAGAAATATATATATATATATACAAATAAAAATATTTACCAGAATTTTAAATGTAATATAATATAAATAATAGTGTTAATATGAACATCTCAGAAGTACAAAGGCGATATGATAAGCAAGTACACACAGACGTGTGTTAACAATGAATCACATTAGAAACAAGCAACCAACAAAGAGATAAATACGACACTTAATTACGCAAACACTATAATCCTAAAGTCCTCATTTGTATAGTAGGCAGATTGTTTTCAAGCCTTTGCTCATTTGAGATCTTGACTACCCAGGATCATATTTATTTATTAAGAAACAAAATGGCCAGACCTGCTGCAGCGGTACAAAGCGTAACTGTAAACGCGACAGGTTCCCTCTGCCTCCTCTACTGTGTGAGAGGAGAATGGTTCTGAGTTCAATTCCAATGTACTACGGAGTGTACGACATATGTCCTGTGCAGAGATATGATGTGAGAAATGCAATAAGTATATCGAAACAGGTGAACAGTAGAAAAAGGAATGACTTTATGACTAGACTCTGTCACATAAGGCGAATTTTCATACAAATCATTAAAAAAATGTTACAGTTTTCCCTTATTTCTGAGGAATCTCAAAAATTAATATATAAGAATTCTAGTTTCACTGTTAACTAAAATATTAATAAAATCTATCTATTAATTTCATCTTTACACGAGTTTATTATAATGTATATTTGTAAATCCTTAACTGAATTAATGTAGAGCACAATGATTATATACCCGTAGATATTTCAATTATATAACTTAATCATTTATTTAACATTAACCTAACACAAGAAATTGAATCATGGCACAAAAGTCACTTATCTTTATAAATAATATATATATTCAAAACGATTCTAGTAAAAATATATTTATTTGCTTTATAATTTTAAAATCTGCACTGGACCTTAACGTATTTGCGTTTTATTATGAAAGGTGGTCCAAAGTCACATGATAAGGTCTCGGTTCCAGAAAACAAACTCTTGCGCAGTTCACTCTTCAAACATGGCGAGCGATAAGCCGCCATCTTGTGCTCGGATCGAGGTTGCGACGTCTCATGGCAAATTTAAATTATGACTGCATTTTATGAGCCTTCTTTATATATACCTACATGTAGATACATAAATTAAATATTTTACTTTAAATAGAATTAATTCTTTGAATAAGGTGTTTTTTTAGAAATTACTGACCAATTTTAAGGAAATATTTTCTTTTCTAAATATATGACATTTAGACTAATTTTTTTTCGTTATCAGAACGATGAATCAGTTAAGAGGTGTTTTTGAGGACATGATGAGCAAGACCTTCGCGAAAACAGCTGTAAACTAAATATTTTCGTGTATTCGTAACCGCAGTCCAATGAATCATGGAATAGAATTACTTTAATAATTATTTTGCAAATTTACAAATAGATAATTATTAATATATAATGTAACAAGATAGATTTTTATCTTTGGAAAAACAGACTAATCCTGTCGCAGTAAGACTATGAACAAATTTACTGTATCAACAATCAACTGGCACTAACATCGGTACGTATGCCTAAGGGACAGTCTACACTTAATAAATTAAAAAATGTGCCACGTATAAAAATAAATTGTAAATAAATATTTATTTAAATTAATATTTTCATTTCTTCGCTCCAAAATTTGATGGAGAGTGGAGAATTGAGTGCTTTAACATAAGGTTCCTTCTACCTACCCTGCTGTGTGCGGGATATAGCGTGAAGCTGATTTATAGAGGTAGCTTTCATGGTATCCGTCCATATACCTTTTGAAGTCCTCCCCACTCCGACCGGTTCTGCGCCCTTTGATGCCAGTGGATCCCTACTGTCTGACAAGACAAAACATAAACATTACTGATAATAAATATTAATAAAATCTGAAAGTTATATTTTATAATACGTTATTTTTTTAATGTTTATATGTGAATTACAATACTTTTTACAATATACAAAAAAAATGTAAAAATATATGTTCATACATTCAACATTTACTCTTGCTGTTTGCAGTTATTTTTCCAGTTACACCAAAAGTGTGTGCAAGGGTTAACGTATAGTCACCGCTTACACTGCAAATATTTCAACAAAGATACAACAGGGGCGCTCCACTCCAAGTTTAACTAACCTGTACACGGGCGGGAGGCGAATAGTTTACTAATAAGTATTTAATTACATATATGACTTACTTTATATCACTGGATTAAGTAAAACTATCTACTATTTAATTATTTTATTTTTCCAATTATTGCGCTTTTCGTTATAATGTTATCATGATTTAATGTTTTTACTTTAAAAAAATATTTGAATTAATAATGTAGATACGTAAATATAATAATAATAATAATAAAGATAAAATTACCTATAAACATATACATAACTATGCAAAAGCCGCAATCCTTAATACTTGTCGCATTGTCAGGAAGTTTTTACAGGAAGACATTACTTCCCAACCAATTCCAGGAAATGGACCACACTTGGCTTGAAGCTCGTGGAGTTCATATTAACCGAAATTTATATTTCGAGAAAAAATATATATAAAAAATAATAATAATAATATATTCTATGGTAAATCGTTTTTCTCAAGAAAGACAAGGCTAGCTGGTTGTGCTCAGTCGGTTGTACTCGTATCTTCATTTTGAATTCTCATTGCACTTCTATAGACACTGGACTTAGATTCACCTTGTATCCTTAGTGGGAGAGCCAGAGAGAATGGAGCGTCCCTGAATATCTCTCTCGCGTCGTTCACCGTCATCAACGTCTTCATACATGCCTCAGGCTTTCTACGTGATCTTCCTCCCATATATTTGAACTTCTTAAACGAAAAATATAATATAAAAAAATTGTCATAAATAGGTATCCATAAACAGTTTTAAAGCTCAACTCATTCATACATATATATATTATATATTATTAGATGAAAGTTTCTTCAAAGTACCAACAGTCAGCGTATTTCCTTACCGGCGGCTTTACGTATCCCGACTGCTTTAGCTTCACTGAAAATTTCTTTGTCAAGGTTTGCATTTTAATATCTATGCAGAAGTAATATTTTATTATATTATTTTCGAACATTTTGCAGGATAACCGCAAACGATCTAGTTACTCTCTGTGTTGCTCTCTGCTCTCCATTTGTTTCGAAAGGTCACTTGAAACGAAGCCTTATTGACAAGTAATTCTCATTATCATAAATAATATGTGGAACTTCCACCCATACCTTTACAACAACAGAGCTAGAGTTCATTTAAATTTAAAAAAAAAAGTACAAAGCCAGTATATTAAGTCAATTCCGCCACTCACCATCGCCTCCAGAGTTCGACGGAAAGTGGGGAACAGAATTCTTAACATCAGGTTCCCTCTGCCCTGCTGGGTGCGGGATACAGCGTGAAGTTGTTTTTTTTTTTTAAAAATAACTCATGTAACACGAAAGCACAAAAAAGAAAATCTTATAATGAACAGTTAATTATCGAAAGAACAGTTCAAATAGCTCCGAACCCACCCGGTAAACATATAAAGTCGCGTTCACACTCGCAAAATCGTCCTCTAATACGCGACGTTTTCAAATATTAGTGTTTGTCAAAGAAGCGGGGCCGCGTGTTTGTCTGTTTGTGCGACCCCGATCAGCTGTAAGTCACTGGGTTAGTTAGTCATTCCGTTATCGGCTCTTTTATTTACAAGTATATAATATAATAAATACACTTTGTTAATTATTCATGTAAATTGGTTACTTCAGTGGAATATATATGTTGATAAAATTGTGGTTCAAGATTCATTATTGTTATAAAATTTGAAAATAATATAAAATAAGTTGTTTTTTTTTTTGTTTTTGTTTCATGCTGTACCCTGCACATAGCAGGGTAGGCAGATGAAATTTGAGAACTGGTGTTAAATTAAAACTAATTTATTATATGCTTATTATTAATTGAACGGCACAAATACGTACGATACGTGGTCGATGCATTCATGTAAAATTGTACGTTGGAAGACTCTAAAAAAATCGTAGAATCAAAGATCATATTCATCTCGCTGAGTGAGATAAGACCCACAAGCAATATTACATTCGTCAATATTAGACCACAACTGTCGTGGAGTAGTGATATGGCGTGTATGTAAACGCAGCGGTTGTGGCTTCAAAAAAGGAGCAAATGTCTTGACACTTGGTTTATGTATCTACCCTAGCATATTCGGAATGCAGCGTGTAACTAAAAAAAATTACACGCTTAAAACAAAAATGATACTTAATTCTTCTATTCTAATATATATACATAAATTAAACTCATATTTTAGTTATATAATAAACTCAAAAATGTTTATTAGATAATAAATCCGTACGCAAAATGGGGTCCTCGTCCCCAATTAATCCGTTTGACGGCAAGTTAAAAATCGTTTAAACGGTACCTGAGCGAACAACCAATTGAATTATTAATGCAGCCTCCAACGTCGGGTACATATTTACTTGTCGCGTAAATAGATGCGCACACAGCCAACACGCGTTCTGTGTAGACTGTGGAAATGTGGGAGATGAAGCTGATTTGTGTTTATTTTTTTTCTAGTTTCATGCTCTATCCCGTTGGTAGCGAGGTAGGATGAGGGAGCTTAGTGTTGAGACACTTCGCATCCCACTTTTCGAAGAATTCTGGAGGCGTTGCGTGTTGTGGTCGAACTCAACGCTGCTTTTGCTTTGGTACCAGAGCGAAGAAACTAAAACATTAAAAAATCATTTCCTCAACTAGGAATCAAACCCACAATCTGTCGCGATTATAGTCACACGGTTGTGTCGCTGCCCTACGATCGGTTTCATATATAATCATTAGAATATATTATATTTTTTAAAAGTTTTATGTCTTTTGTATGTTATATTTACTTTGATCGAAACTTATGACGATAAATAAAAGATTTCTGTATTAAAAAACGATTGCAATTAAACAATTAAGGGTTAACAAATATCAACTCAATAATATTTCTAGAAAATTATTTTCCATTTTACAATTGAAATCAAATAAAAATAGCTCGTTCTAACATTTTCGAAATACAACACCGCGTTCTCATGCACAATATCAGAGTAAAAGCCGTAGTTTTCCCGATGCGCGCGCCTCCCTGCGCGCGTGTGGGTGTACCAGTAAACACACGCACGTATACAAGTGTGCAGGGTTGGCCTTTTGAGGGGGAGGGAGGCCTTAGGAACCTTCTCTCGTATTTGCCGACTTGTGCAATTAGCAGTTCTTTATGAATATTCAACAAGATACGGGTTTTTATATTAATTGACGTGTGACTTACATGTAAATGGATGTGTGTACGCTCATGTGGGTGTGCGTTAAGTGGTTTCACGATGGAACTGTGAAAATTAACCTATTTTTTTTCAAACTCGTTTCAAATGGTTCACCTTTTTTTATATGTATGACCTGACTATAAAACATTATTTGATATATAAAGATATTATTTGATATATATATATAAAGATATCATAGAATTAGAATAGCTATAACATTTCCAGAAATATATTCAACACAGCAAGACCGTCCGGAAAATAGAGTTAGAGAGAGACGACATTGTGTTTAAAGAGAAGCCAACAGCGGGGATGAGTCTTGACAAACTTGGCGATGCAAGGCTGTATACGACACATTATTTGCTATACGAATTTTGACTTTATTATATGATTCTAGAATATATTTTCGGTAAATATCGCTTATATGTGGATATAGTGCGTGTTATATTAAGGCAGAAGAGTGCGGACAACAAATATTGATTCGGAGCCTGGTAGTAGGGAGAGGCACATAATTTGGACTAATTCCTAAGCTGTTGACACAGGCTTGTCTGCCGGTGCAGCCCCGATCAACTTATCTTTTCTTATATGACTTTTAATGGTTATTGAAGTTTTGTACTTACTTTGTAACTTGGAAACGGAATATGTGATTTTGTTTTAAATTAATTTTATGGTAGAGTGAGGATATGTATTTGTATAGATAGATGGACATATGTTTCTATATATATTTTGAAATAAAATATTTTTGTGTTTAAAAAAAAATGTAGTTGTAATTAGCCGTTATTTGTCATCATAGCTCATAAAACGGGATACCAACTTTATATACCAAAAAGAAATAACAAAAAAAATATACAAAAAATACAATACTGTTCTTATTTTTATCTATCTTTTGATTTTACAAAAAATAAGTAAGAAATTTCGACAAAAAGTATGTGGGCCGACATTCTGGATGTACACCTGTAAACAAAATTTAAATTTTACAACTTTATTTACATTTATACGCATAACTCCGCGAAACGTTACATAAATATTGAATGTACCGCCACGCCCCATGGGAAGGGAAAAACAGTGGCAGTTAGTGTGTGCTTACGAACACCATACATTATTCATTTAGTTATATCTGAAGACTTTCAAAATTACAATTCAGTACGTGGGCAACGTAGCTATAGTGCAAGAGTAATTAAATACAAAAAAAACCGGTTAAGTGCGAGTCGGATTCTCTCATTGAGGTTTCCGTATCCATTTTAGGATTGTAGTACTAAAATATTTTAAACGTTAAACGCTAGTTGACAAGGCATATAGGTATAACGACTACACCTACACAAAATAAAAATATATTACATAATGAAAAATAATATAATTTTAACTTTCAAATAATAGATATATTGATATATCTCTGTAGTGTTTTTATTTTTCATCTTTTCTATACGTAATATATACCTACAACTCGGTTTTTTCATAATTATATACACATATATTGTGTGTATGAATGTAAGCGCGTGATTTCATTTCTTCAATCTGGTGTCGGCAAAGCGTTGAGTTCCGCCACCCAACATGCAATGCCTCCAGATTTCGGCATAAAGTGGGGAACGGGGTGTCTTAACAATAGGTTCCCTCTGCCTATTCTGTCGTCTACGGGACATTGGGTAAAGGTGTTTTTTTTTTACTTTTAATTCATAAAGAACATTATTCTACAAAACCAA
>JBAIZZ010000117.1:59839-81667 GCA_037355905.1 Heliconius aoede | reverse complement strand
TCTTTTTCCTAAAAGCAGTTAAAAAACATTCATTATTTGAGTATAACATTATATAAGAGACTGTCGTGGCGTTGTGAACTGTGTGTGTGACTGTGAACGCGACGGTTGTAGATGCGATGTCCACTTAGAGGAATGAATAATTTTAAATTTTAGAATTTAAAGAGTGTCTCTGCCCTGGGTTCTTTCTGCCTATATGTGGGATGCAGCATAAAGAAGAAAAAAATAAGATAATGTGTGTCAGTAAACTGGTTAATTGTGGGTGTCTACACTAAAAGTAAATACTTAAATTACTTTTATTTCTTTTTGACAAAACAAGTCCTGCAAAACAAAGTCACCACCACTTAACACACAATGCCTCAAACTTGGTTAAGAATTAACCTGATATATGTGATTTATGTGAAGCTAAAAAAGGATTTCTTACCTCCTTCTTGGACATCATTTGCTTCTTGTTCTTCTTCTTAATAACCTTTTTAGGCTTTTCTATAGGTAATTTAAATGACAAATCATCTAAGTCCTCTCCACCTGACTCTTGATCAACATCACTCAATGGGCTTGTGTCGCTATCCATGGTGTTCTTACGGAATGCTACCCTTTTAGGTTTACCATAGCTCTTACGTATGGGCTGAAATTTTAAATTAATATTATATAATTTGTGTTCTCTGCTCAATAAACATAATATATAAAGATACTATCACCAATAGTAATTTGTAATAAACAAACAAAATATAAAATGAGAGCCAAGTTAAATGTTAAGCAAAACAATGTTCTCACTTTCACCAACAACATAGTGTATGCAACATCTATATGGGTGCTGGGTGTTGTATGACTCGAGACAAAAACTAAAGCTCATTCTTCTAGTTCACTTTGTGACCTTGATTTCTTTCACCTCATTTTAACTTTTTAGGTCACCTAGAAGTGGCTTAGGTTTTTAATTAGTGACTGAGTCTGTCAAAAATCCCTGTTTGAGGTCGGTTGGTCCCTGGTTAAAATGCGATAGAGGCTCAAAAATACCTTGAAATGGTTTTTGTAAAATACACATGCGTGTTTCCAACTTGTTAAAAATAGATTTTTATAAACTCTGGTAAAGAGATGAAATGTGAATATCAACTGAAGGTATATAAACAGAAAAAACAGAAATATAACTTACCTTATGATGATGTACTACATCTATATCTTCAAACAAATGAACAGATTGTGAGTCTTCATTGTCCGCTTCTGGTACAGTTGATTCAGTTATTGCAACTTCATTATTAATATTGACAGATGGTTCCGGAAAAAGTGGAGGTTCTGTTGCCGACTTTACTTCACCAATTATTTTTTTTAATCCTTCTGTATTATTAATAGGTTTAGATTTTGCAATGACTGGTATAACTGCCCGCATTGGACCCTTTTGTTTATTCAATTCTTGCAATATACCTCTAGTTCTGGCTCTTAATGATCTAGCTTTATTTTTCTTTTTAGGTGATATATTTTCTTGATCTTCAGTATCATCAAAACCAAAATAAGTATTATTTTCATTAGATTTTTCATTTTGATCATTATTATGTACATTTTCATTGTCTGTTTCTGAACTAGTGTTATTACTTTTATTTTCAATCTGAATAATTTCAACAGGTGTAATACTTTCATTTGTTGTTATCATTTGCTTTTTAAGTAAATTTTCTGTTACAATTGATGTGTTTGTATCCTCAAACAGAGAATTTGCTTTGACTGGTGTTGCTTTAATTTTCTTTTTTTTATTTGCATTTTTTTCTACAACTTCTTTTAAGAATGAAATCATGCTAGTTTGTTTTAAATTAGGGCTATCAACTATTTGAGGAAGAGAAACATTAGCCTCTGGTACAATATTAGTGTACACATGCCTTTTTTTGCTATCACTAAAATTGATAAAAGAACTTTCAAGTGCTGGTGTCATATTTGGTTTTACATAAGTATTTACTTGCCATTTTATAGGTAAACTACCAAATTCCACTCTCCATGGACTAGCTAAGGGATGTTTTGAGGAGTTCATACTACTATTTGCAGCTGGTAGTTCATCAAAGAAGCTAATATCTTGAGGATTAAGTTCCAATGGTTTTTCAATGTTTTGATTACCTGGAGTTTTGGGTGGACATGGTGAGTTAACTGGTGAATAGTCTATGTTATCATCTTCTGCTTGCATATCTAAAGCTATATCCTCTAGTCTTACGGAATTGTAATTCCTTTCATTGATACTTTCATTTGTATTTAAATTTTGTTTCTGGTCTGATTTTGCTACATTATCCAACATTGTTTTTGTCTTTATAGATGCTTGTTCCTTCCTTATTTTGGGTGGTGATGATTTTATAGCAACCATATGCTTTATTGTAGCTAAGGCCTTAGCCAAATTTTTCTCATAGTTATTTTTAACAGTAAATGTTTTAGGTTTAGCTGGTTTCCTAACAACATTCTTCTTTTTTTTCTTAGGCGGAGGTGGTTCTTCATTAGGATCATAAGTAAATTCATAAACATCATCTTTACTAGGATTTCTTTTGAGTGTTCTTTCTTGAACATTATCAGATATATCTTTCCTCAGTATGCCTATAGTAGTATTTGTAGCAGGCAATTTTCTTGTAGATTTTTTAACATTTTGCTTTGTTTGTTTAGCATTATTATTTGTGTCAGATGGTGCTTTACTTAAATAACTTCTTTTTGTATTTTTCGAAGACTCTGTTTTAGTAGATTGTACTGGTTTTCGAAAAACGGGCTTAGGTTTAGCTTTAGTATGAGGTATTTGTGATCTTTTAACATTTTCTTTAATTACTACTTTTGATTTGTCTGCTAATGGAGTACTAGCATTGATAGGTTGTACAGGTATAAACTTATTTGGACTAATGGAATGATCATCAAACTTACTTGGTAACCTACAAATTCGTTTTGGGCGATTTTTTAGTAAACTATTGTCTAAGTCACCAACAGGTAATTGTATCAATGGAGTAATTACAGTAACAGGCTCGTCTTTAGCTTCTGGTGTCTTAACTTTTGCAGTTTTAAGAATATTTTTGGTAGTGGAAGAATTTTCCTTGTTATTATATGATCTTGGTGATATGACATTCCCGTTGTAACGGTTGGGAAGTTTTTTGATACGACGTGGTCTTAAATTATTATTTTCGCATTGATTTTGAGATTTCGCTACAGACTTGGAAGATTTGATAACATTTTCAATAAGTATCGAGGTATTGTCGTCCGATGCTGAATTTGTTTTATCAGCTAAAGCTTTTCTTATAGGCTTAGTATTGTTAACAGTAACTTTTATGGTCTTAGGTTGCAGAACACATTCATTTTCTTTTAATGCTTTAGAAGCTTTCGTTCTTCGAGTTTTAGGTGGCATGACGTAAATTTTAACAATGTTAAAAATAAATCATCCTTAAATACGAAATCATCACCATGTACACTGTACTAGCTAAAAGATAATATTACTAACTAATTTAAAAGATCAATATAATAATTATTTATTTTGAGACAGATTTTATGATTTTCGCTCCTTTTTAACAACGTTTGACAACAATCAATTCGACACAAAAATATAGATAAACTAAAACTAAAGAAATAAAAATATAATGACAGATCCTATCTTAATTACGGCACAGTATCTTACGGTATATTAGATTTTTACATTTTAGTATTAAATTGGACACAATATTTAATGTAGTGTTTAATAATTATATAATAATGTTTTAAATCATACATATTATATATGTGCACACAAACCACAAAAAAAATAACTGGAAACGCTAAACGCTACTTGTTTTGCAATATATCTATAATAAAAAGAATAATTAAATTTTTTGTTAAATGCTACATTATTTTTGTACATTTATATAATTCAATATTTTTTCACAATAAATGGCAACCAACTCAATGGTGTATAATATTCATTAATAGCAACACTAATTTTGAATGTTGCACTGGAATCTAATTGAACCGTTCTTATTAATTTTGAAAGGTTTAGTGGTGAAATGTACGTAAAAGTGAGCTTTCTTCGTAAAAAATCATATTAAAATTACGTTTCTTAATATTCGGTAATAACATTATTATCGATATTTTATTGTTCTAATATAATTGCAGGTAAATAAACCGTTACTTGATATTTCTTATACTAACATGTTTATAATCACTTCTTTCTGTTAATTACATATTTAGCTGTTTATTGAAAAATGTATTTATTATATTATCTTGATTTTTACAGCAAATTTAGTTTTTATCACTGGCTGTAAATAAAAGAGGTCACTTTCAAAAAACAAAAGTTGACATTACTCGTAATAACGGTCATGACTAGAACGTGAGAAAATATTAGACCACTAAAATTAAGTCTTATATTTAACGAAAAATCTACAAAATTTCGCCAAAATTATGGAAGGAGATACGAATAAAAGTAATATTGCCACGGTGCAAGTCGCCCTGAGGATAAGGCCTTTAATGCAAACTGAAACCGAAAGGGGCTGTGATGAATGTATAGACGTTGTATCCGGAGAGTCCCAAGTGCAAATAAAAGATTTAGCATTTACTTATAACTATGTGTTTCCACCACATATTACTCAACAGGAGTTTTATGATACTGCAGTAAAAGGATTAATTGAGAAACTATTCCGAGGTCTAAATTTTTTATTCTAGTATTTGTGTTATTTTGGAAACAAGAAATGAAGCATAATTTAGAAAATTTTATTATTTTAGTATTTTTTGTCAGGTTCATGCTTTATCCCTTACACAGCAGGGTAGGCAGAGGGAACCTAGTGTTAAGACACTATTCCCCACTTTCTACCGAATTCTGGAGGCATTGCATGTTGAGTGGCAAAACTCAATGAAGTGCTTTGTCTTGAAACCAGAGTGAAGTAATGGAAATTCAAATCCATATTTCTTTTTCTCAAATGGGATCAAACCCTCAACCAGTTGCATTTACAGTCACACTTTGTGTCACTGCACCATGACTGACCTTATTTTAGTATTATTTAAATTATAAATATCCAATTTAAGTTTTAACACCTTATAAACTTCTCATCTTCTCTTCTCATTCACTTCATAAAGGCACTAGCCCTAGTGAACTCTCATTATCACAGAATAACATGCAATGCAAAAGAAGTTCATTCTTGAGTAATTTTTCAGTCTAGAATCTTTTTATGGTAATGACTATTTAGAAAATCTCTAGGTGTAATTTATATACAAATATAATTTAATTTAACAGGATACAATGTGACAATATTAGCCTACGGCCAGACTGGCTCTGGAAAAACATACACAATGGGAACAAATTACTCGGGGTCTTATGGGGACTCCACTAAATTAGGTAAGTATTTAGATATTTAGATTAACATGATATAGTCAATTTCACATTTTTTCCTTGTAACAATCATGAAAAATTGTAAAATTTAATTACAGGTGTAATACCACAAGCTGTAGCTGACATATTTGACTTCATTGAACTACATGAGGACAAATTTATATTTAAGGTCAGTGTTTCATTCATGGAACTGTACCAGGAGCAATGCTATGATTTATTATCTGGTAAAGAGAGAAATCATAGCATCATTGAAATTAGAGAAGATGTCAACAAAGGTGTCATTTTGCCTGGTAAGTCGATATTCTTTGAAAATCTTATAATTATGTATTTTTTGTTAATTGCTGGCTTCTGAAAGCAATTTGTGATTTAGGAAATCAATTTTGTCACATTTAGTTAACTCAAAATGCAGTGTTGGGCTTGCTTTGTACTTAAAATATTATTATAATGTATTATATACAAGTATATAAGATAAGTAAATGTTAATATAATAATACTAAATGAATGTTGTGGTAATTACGAAATTTAGATGGTGATTTCGTTAACATTTTGTTTTTGACTTTAGGATTTTTTAAATTGTATATATCTACATATATATTTAAATGTAACTGAACAGTGATCACTATTATTTTGGCATACTCATGTTTAATATATATACACCCAAAAAAATGGTTTTCAAATTTTTTTTGCTTCTCTGTGTGTTTTTGCACGCTAATCTAAGAAATGGCTTAACTGAATGCATTATTGACTATTATGTGTTCGTAAGCCTTCTTATAATTATTTAATTTAATCAGTTTCCTACCATTTTATAAGCTTTAATTATCAACTGTCAGGTATCACTGAGATACCAGTAGCATCAACAATGGAAACCATGATGGTATTAGAGCGTGGCTCATCAGGACGTGTGACAGGTTCCACTGCCATGAATAATGCCTCTAGTAGAAGCCATGCGGTCTTCACTATTATTATTACTAAGGAGAGTCGGAGTAATAAGTAAGTGTTTATTTAAGCTTTAATTTTTCAAAATTTTATTTTGTTAAAATTTAATATCTAAATAATGTTGCATTTCTTTGCATACAGCATGTTTATCTTAATAATATAATAATAGTTCACATATAATAATAGTTCACATTTTAAGTAAGTCCC
This sequence comes from Heliconius aoede, assembly GCA_037355905.1. Classification (NCBI taxonomy): domain Eukaryota; kingdom Metazoa; phylum Arthropoda; class Insecta; order Lepidoptera; family Nymphalidae; genus Heliconius; species Heliconius aoede. The sequence continues at coordinate 75,228 of JBAIZZ010000117.1, read as the reverse complement.
AACTAAATTGATTTTTCTATTTTCACACTATTTTCACACAAAATATCCTGTAAATTTCAGAAACATAGCAACAACATCAAAGTTCCATTTAGTTGACTTAGCTGGCTCGGAGCGTATAAAAAAGACTAAAGCAAGCGGGGAACGTTTGAAAGAGGGTGTGAAGATCAACCAGGGCCTGTTGGCACTGGGTAATGTGATATCAGCACTCGGAGATGGGACAAGTAGAAGCTTTATTAGTTATAGAGACAGCAAGCTCACTAGATTATTACAAGGTATAGAATGTTTTAGTTGTTGAAATTTTTCAATTTCTTGTTTTAGATTCACGCTATATTCCACTATTCGAGATACAACCTGCATTTTAAGACATGGTGATTTAAATAAAAAAATATATTAAGATCTCAACAATAGTTCGAGATTAATGTGTTCAACCAAACAAACTTGTAACTTTCAAATTATCATTCCTCAGACAGTTTAGGAGGTAATTCCCTTACACTTATGGTGGCGTGTGTGAGTCCAGCGGACTATAATTTAGACGAAACAGTATCGACGTTGCGGTATGCGGACCGTGCCAGGCGGATTCGGAACAAACCGATTATCAATCAAGACGCTAAAGCTGCTGAGATTGTTAGGTAAAGTATTAGTTTATATTTTTTGTTTTAAGTTTGTGAAATGTAAATATAAAATTAAATAAATATATAGTATAATATTTCCTCGAGTGGGGATTGAACTCATAACTAGTCGCTTTTACACACACTTGTACCGCTGACCACAACTGGCCTGTCTGTATGAATCATAAAAGCAAATACAGCAATAGCCATTTTATTATTTCAAATGAACAACAATGCCCAATTTTTTATAATTTTATTTTATTTTAGTCCAATAATATTTCTTGAAAAGTTATCAAAAGTATTACGAAAACATGCTTTATTTAATCTTGTAAATATTTATCTAGTTCTAGTTTCCATGTGATATATATAATTTAATTCCATTCCATTTATGATAAATGTGATAGTAGTCTAGTGTATAGAATAGATAAATTTATATTGCAAAATAATAATTGGTCATATTATTTTATGTTTTTAATATAATAAAGTATAGTAACCATAATTTTTCTACAGATTAAACAACTTAGTAAACGAACTCCGACTGCAACTCATTGGCAAATTACCGACAGTGAGCGAACAAAACTATGAACAGCTGCAAGAAGAATTAGACACAGAAAAAACTAAAAATGCAGAGCTTTTGAAAAAACATAAACAGCTTGCAGAACATTTGAACAATATGTTAATAGAAAATACCAATTTATGTGAAAAAGCGTTATTAGCTGAGGCTGCTAAGGATAAAGTTGAAAGGAAGCTTAATGAGCTAACCGAACAATGTAATCAAACTATAGAACATCTTAACATGACTGAAGGGTCTCAAGATAATAATGCAAACAAAACATCTGTAGTTGATTATTTCAAGGAGATGAAATCTAGGTAAATTTTTTTTTGCTTCTATCTCACAGTTGTTGAATTTAGTTTTACTTTTTTTTTTATTTTATTACTTGAAAAACTCATTTTCAAGGTTCCATACATTTACGTACCATCACATTACTAGTTTGATGTTAACCTAATTTGTCATGTATCATTGTCTGCTTAGAAGTAATTTAATTGAAAACTTAAACCTATGCTAATACAGTATTTTATAAATTACAAAAGTCCATAGTAAGGTAAGTTCCGCAACTTAACACACAATGTCAAAATTGGGCAAAAATTGAGCAAAAAAACTATCGTAACTCTAGGTTCCCCCTGACTATCATACTATCATACTAAAAAGAAAGATACATATCAAAATATAAACCCTTACCATTATTACGCTTATTAGATTGGAAGATTTACAATCTGTTAACTTAAAGAACAATGAAGAGTTAATAGATCACGAAATAAAATTGTCTTTTGTGAAAGAAGATTCGGAAGGGGAGAAGGGAGATGTAGAAGTTTTGAACGAAGATCTGGCAGCATTGGAGGAAGAGAAAAGGGCAATGGGACAGGTAATTTTATCATATAAGATTTGTAGTAATTTTAAATATTATGTCGGTTTATATGACTAATAGAAGTCATTTTTTTTATTTTACACTTAGTGACTGATTACTGATTTAATATGGCATTAAAATATATATAATATTTTGTGAAAGTTTTAGTCGTTGCTAATCGAGATGCAGGGGCGTGCTATTGTAAACGCGATAGGTTGTGGGTTCCAGTCCCACTCGAGGAAATAAAATATTTAATCCTCATTCCTAGCAATGAGAAAAATTTCTAGAATTCTGTCTCTCAACACGCAATGCCCTCAGAATTCGGCAGAGAGTGGCGGATGTCTTACTGGCAACAGTGTCTTAACAGGCTCTCAATGCCCACCCTCTTATTTAAAAACTAAAAAAATATACATTTTATTTAGTGTTTATGCTCATCAAAAGAGCATTTATATATATTTAACTATACACTAAATATACTAGATTTATAGCTAAAAAAATTATATTAATTATGATTGTTAATTACAGGTGGCTTTGAACCAAGAACTGCAAGAGCTAAACCGCGCGATGGCCATCAAAGCTTCTGTAGTTCAAGCTATATTAGCTAGCAACAAGGAAATGTTGGACGGCCACAATAATTTGAAAGAAAATGAAGAAAAAATATCTAAACTGGAAAGAGAAAGGGATGAGCTTTTACAACAATTGAAGCAAACTAAGGTAATTAGTCTTAGCAAATATTATTTCTATGATATAATTCCGCACTTGGAAAAGGTAAATACTTTTTTAGAACACACATAAAAATTTGAACATAAAAAAAGTATGTGCCCTTTATTTTACTTCTAAGCCTGACGTAGGAATTTTAGAAGCAACTTATAATCAGTATACAAACAGGCTAAATTTATACAACATTTTTATTTGTTCGTTTTTATTCTAATTATAAAATACATACTTAAAGATAAGATACCTTTTATCTTTATGTATGTTTTTATTACTGTAAAAAATACATCCAGTCTCTGTATGGTTATTAAGGTATTTTATTTTATACATATTGTAATTCTGTAGATTAATGTCATTAAAGGCCGTTATGGCGCAGGAGCGCAAGGCTATAGCTGTAACGCGACGGTCGTGGGTTCGAACCCCACTCGAGGATATGTAATATTGATTTACATTTATATTTTCATTCCTTCGCTCTGGTATCAAGGCAAAGAGCTCAACACCCAATGCCTGCAGAATTCGGCGGAAAGTGGGGAACAGAGTGTCGTAACCACTAGGTTCCCTCTGCCTATCCTGCTGTGCGTGGGATACGGCGTGAAATATAATATTTTCTTACTGTCTAGAGAAAGCTTGATTAAGCTTTATATCGTTTTTGAATGTATAAAATATATTGAAATTCTATTATTGAAATGTCAAATATTTTTTTTACTTGTATAGACTAAAGATCCCTCACACGAAGAACGTCGTACTAAAGTATCGGCTTTGGAGTCCGAGATAACTGACCTAAAAAAGAAATGTCAACAACAAGCCAATATCATCAAAACGAAAGAGAAGAACGAAGCTAAGATCGCCGCTCTCAATGCTGAATTACAGGCCATGAAGGCTACTAAAGTAAGATTTTTTTAAAAAATATATATGCAATTTCCTAAGGAATGGAGTGTTGTAATAACAGGTTCCCTCTGCCTACACGGCTGTGCGCGGGCTACAGCGTGAAGACTCTTTTTTTTTTTGAGTTTTTACTCTTAGTAAAAAAAATACTTTAGTGTAAAATGATTATAGTCTTATGAAAATAATGAAAATAAGTCCTGTGTAATTTTTATTTTTTTGTTTTATATTAATGTAATAATGGTCTTATACCATTTCTATAAAATGTTTTTTTAGCTTCACGCTATATCACACATATAGCAGACACTCCGTTCACCACTTTATACCGAACTTTGCGTGTTGAGTGGCTGAAATTATCGCCGCGCTTCATCTTTTTACCAAAGCGAAGAAATGAAATTGTTAAATATTTGATTCCTTAGTAGGAATCAAACTCGACTATCTCGTTTACTGTCACATACTTGTGCCACTATGTCCTTTTATTTTATTATGACATAAAACATAAAAATTATTATCCAGGTGAAAATTATTCGTCAAATGCGCGAAGAGAGCGAGAAGTTCCGCAAATGGAAGGCGGATAACGAACGTGCACTACTTAAACTTCGAAACGAGGACCGCAAACGTGCAACAGCCATGGCCAAGATGGAGTCCCTCCACGCCAAACAACAGAATGTGCTTAAGAGAAAAATGGAAGAGGCTGTGGCTGTTAATAAACGGCTTAAGGTGTTTTTATTATTGTTTTTAACTAGCTATCCATATGCGAGTTTCATATATATATATATATATATATATATATTCTGGTGTACAAAGTACATTATAGTACAGTTTCATTTAAATATGTTTAGTAGTTTTTTATGTAATACTGGAACAGGTGTCCATCCTTACAAATATTTAGATTTATAATATAATTAGGATTAGAATATTACAAGGAAGTTCAAATAGTAATTGGAAATCCTTAAGCCACTTCCCATTTTTTTAAAATATTTTATGTGATACGTATGTTATTTTCTAAAATATTATATTTACAAGAGAATATTTTTTTATAAATATTTCACATTTATAATAACAATTTCCTTTTTATATTCAGGAAGCTCTAGACAGACAAAAGCAAACCGCCTTGAAGCGCAACGCCAAAGGCAGTGTGAAAACGGGTGCGTTGCAACAGTACATTGAACAAGAGTTGGAGGTGCATCTCAGTATTGTGGAAGCTGAGAAGTCTCTGGAGGAATTAATGGAGTATAGGTAAAACATATACAGTGAACGCGTCTGCGCTCCTTTTTCGGGAACAGCTTATAGGGTAAAATATTTCAAAATTGAGTGGCGGAACTCAACGGCGCGCCTTACCTCGACACCGGAGCGAGGAAATGGAAGTATAAACCTAAATAAATATTTCATCTCGAGTCAGAATCAGATCTAACCCACAACTAGTCGATTTTGCAGCAAACTGTGCCCATGCGCCACGATTGGCTTCGATTGGATTATTAATTTTTCATAAAAAATTATGTATTTATATTTTAAAATATTTATCTTAATATTTACAGAGCCTTCATTACAGAAGAAATAGAAAATCTGCGCAACAGTAGAGACGATGAGGCGAATAGGAAGAAGTTAGCCGAATTGGAAGACGATCTTGCGCTTCGTAAAGCGCAAATATCTGATTTGCAACAAAAAATATTAACTGCTGATCAGGGTAAATAATAAAGCAGAAAATAAAATGGAGGTAGCGGAATTTAAATCCGCGCCTCTTTGAACCCGTCCAAGCCTTTGACTATTAAGCCATACTAGCCATTATGGCTAGAAGTCACCTAGGCTAAATCAAAGTGTGTGCCCACATGACTCGCCTCGTCCAACCTCAATCAACTTCACAAGTGTAGTTGGTCTTTCATATTCCATATTGGCGAACGATTTCAGTATTAAAATAAATTAAGAACGAAAGTTATTACGCACATGCTTGAAGCATTAGTTGAGGGTTCGATTCACGATACACAGGGTAATGAAATATTTGTTATTGTTATTTCCTCGCTGTGGTAACAAAGCAAATCGCGGTGTTGAATTCCGCCACTCAAATAGACTTCAGACATTCGGTGTCAAGTGTGGAAGAGAGAGAGTCTCTAAATCTACTCTGTAATATTCAGGATACAGCGTGAAGTTAATGTGAAGAAGAGATAAAAACATCACATTATTTCAGAAAACAAATCGCGCATCCAATGGGACAACATTCAGTCCATGCTAGAAGCCAAAGTTGCACTCAAATGTCTATTCGAGCTACTAGTGGACGCCAAACGAGAACTGCAGAATCAAAGTGAGAAAGGATTCCAATCAAGATATGAAGAGGTGAAAGAATCGTTTGACAGGCTAAAGGTGGAGTTTGAGAATACCAAGACTGAGTTTGAACAGCAATTAGCATCTGTTAAGTTGCAAAATGAACAGAAGGTATGTTTCTTTCATTGGCTAAGATGTTCTTTTGGCTAACAGCTTCAGCTGTATCCCGCACACGGCAGAGGGAACCTAATGTTAAGACAGTCCGTTCCCCACTTTCTGCCGAATTCTGGAGGCGTTGCGTGTTGAGTGGCAGAACTCAACGCCGCGCTTTGCCTCGTAATAAACGTAAATAAATATTTCTATATACATTTAATAATTATTAATTTTATTTATACAGCTGATTATTTATATTATTATATTAATATTTATTTATTTATACTTAGAATATTTAATTCGGAATAAACGATCCAACCCTAAAAGACAAATTGACACATCTGCTGCATAATCGAATAAAAATTGAATAGAAAAGAGATTTCGGTCTATGTGACTTCACATGATCTTATTTCATAATTTAAATATTTTTTTGTTGTTCACTAAAACTAAACCTATCTGAATAGCTAAGCGCCCTGGTAGCGCTGCAACGCGGGGTCGTGGGCCGCGGAGACCGCAGCGAGGCATGCAGGCACATGCAGAACGTAATCCAGTACCAACAAGAAAGGCTCGAACAAATTGAACAAGAAAATGTATGCATTTTGATATAGATTTATGATATAGTCTTTCTTTATATATTTTTTAAATCAGCAGCATCAGGCAGTACAGCCATTTAAGTAGTTTGCTGCTTACGTTGCAATTGTATTCCGATTCAAAGCCATACTTTGTTCTCGGGAATATCAAAACAATTCTTCCTGAATGCTAATTTAGTTTGCGTCGATCTATACCTTACGTGTATATCGTGATTTATTTCGAAAAACTCGAAAATAATTACAATAGAGAAAGTATATTTAATTTTATTTGGTTTCCTCTCATGTTTAAAACTTGCATATTTATATTATAGAACAAATTATCAGATGAGCTCGTAGAACTCCGAAACGCAAGCAAAAAAGTTATAAAGCGGACCAAAAAGGATTCCAATGTTGATGTTGATGTTTCGAAAGTGGAGAATGTGGACTCTACCGACGAGGACAACGAGTTAGGGGACCCGCAGAACGACTTCGAATTGCCCGCTACACCGTTGCTTAAACGCATTCAGGTATTTAATTATGTCTATGGATTTGAGGTCTTCAAGGTGCAAAGGGATAGTAAATGCGTTGCTTAAATATTTCATCTTTTTGGAATTAATTCTTTTTTATTTACCTTCTATGGTGAAATAAACGTTAAGTTTCGCCACTCAATATATGACGTTTTGAATTCGTACGGAAAGTGGATTCGTACAGCGAGAAGCTGAAAAAAAAAAAAATATATATTTAAATAAATATTTCAAAAAAGACAAATTATATAGATAAGAAGAATTCTATTATTATTCTTGTAGCAATTGTGAATTTTGATTACATATTGGTGTGGTCGATTTAGATTGAATCAAATATTGCTACATTTATTTTTATGTTCACACATAATAAAGTCAATATTTCATTAGGATGTTTAAATTTATTAAATTCTAATGTAAATATGAACAGCAATACAGAATATAATAAAATAAATCTTTCAGGCACAAAGATCCCGTCTCACGAACTTCCCATTAGATCCATCAGACGAAAACACCTCTGTGGCACCGCGAGCCACCAAACGCGGTAGTGACAGGACACCACATTGCGTCTGTAGAGGCAGCTGTTCCACGAAAATGTGCGGCTGCGTGAAGTCACAGAAGGGTTGTGGGGGTTCCTGCAGGTGTCAGCCGGAACTGTGCAAGAATAGACTTGAGTCCTCTGATAGTGAGGATAAAGAGAATACTGTGAGTTTTATTTTATGATAAGATATCATGAGTGATAGCAACTCAAACTTAGTTTTTCCTGTTTGAAATTTTACGCTTTTTGTATTATAGAAAAATTATATGAAATCATTCTTTATTTTAAAGTTTCATCTAAATCTGTTTAGTCGTTTTTACGTGAATGTGGAATGAACATCATCCATCCTCACAAAGTTATTGTGGGCGCGTTGGAGGTTGGACTTGGGAATTAAATAAGTAGCAAAACTTATGACGACTGTTCAACATGCAGTCTAGCCATATATTGGATTTTAAAAAAATTAAATGAGTTTCAAGCTATATCCGGCACACAACAGGGTAGACAGAGGGAATCTAGTGTTGAGACGATCCGTTCCCCGCTTTCTGCCGAATTCTGGAAGAATTGCGCGACACCAGAGCGAAGAAATGGAAACATAAACGTAAATTTATATATATATATATATTTATAAATATAAACGATGAGCTCTGTCCGTCGGTAAACCATTTAAATGGTTTGGCGGAGTAGATGTTAGTTTTTTATATTTGAAAAAATAATACATATATATATATATGGATTTGTAAATGAAATTTTAATATTACCGTCGGTACACATATGACAATATAAAATGTCTGTTAAAAAAGAAATAGCAATTCATTGTATGGCCACTATTGCTTAACCAGAACTTATCTAGTTAAATACTAAAAGTGCCTTAAAAACTACATTTATAAGTATTAGTAGCATTAGTTTATAATTTTAGTATGTCTCGTTTGGTGGCGTGTGAGTGTCTGTCTGTCTGTCTGTTTGTGTAACTATGTGACGGGGGTTCGTTACAGACATCTGGGATCTGATTATATTTAAAATACTTTCATTACTCTGCTCTGGTGACAAAGCGTGGTATTAAGTTCCGCCAACTCGACGCGCAATGTCTTGAAAATTTAACGGAAAATGAGAAACATAAGCCTACCTATCCCGCTGTAATCCCGCGGGTCACAGTTCTTTTCCTTTCGACTTTCCCTCTATAAATATTAATCTTACTAACATGTCTTTTCTATACATTCCAGCCATCAAGTACAGAGCATTCTCTAAATACAACGCCGCGATCCTCATACTTCGACAAACGGTAAGCCTTCTACTCTACAATTTCCTCGAATAACAATAAAATATGTCTCAAAAAAATATGCAAATGTCCAGTTTTCAAACATCGCAGGAACTAGAAGATCTACAAAGGCAAATTGTCACCAATAAAAGTTCAAGATTTTCACAAAGTTTAGTAGATAGAAGGTTAAAGACAAACAGTCAAACGCATTGGGCCATAGCACTGTTACTGTATAACATATGCACGCCCGTGTCTGGTTATTGTGCCAACAACATATTTCAATACGGAATGGATGTGGCCAAGTATCACGTGGTCTCGATTGTATTTAAATATTTAATGAAACAGGTTATTTTATTGTGATGTAGGGATCATTTATAAAATTCATTTTTATATACAATTTTATTTTAATTTTATAGTCCATATTACTTTCATTCTATTGATATATATTTCATATGAAAAAATAATAATAATATCAATAAATGAAAGATATTGGAAAATTGCGAACTATGCTCTTACCTTGAAAACCACACATATTTGTATAATTGTATATTTGATGCCATTCTTATAAATATTTGTTTTATTTTAAGGTGTAACGAAAAATACACTTTCTATAAAAACTTGTCTGGAATTTGGCACATATTTAAGAGGAAGGGAAGCACTTAGTGACTTGTAAGTGCATAGTTCTGCAAAATGCTAGTGTAGACGTTAATCTGTAGGTCGATTATTAGACTTTTAAATCATGTAGAATTACAGTATTTATTTGAAATTTCATTTTTGTTAGTTTGCAGAACTATCGTTTTAGTAAGTGTTCTTTCGTCTTAGATATGTTATTTAATTACTTATTTAAAGTTTTTTTGGGTTATATTTCTAGTATTACTGAAATATTTTTTCAATTTGCAGAGATCACCTTGATGCTACATATGTAAAGAAAAAGAAAAGTTATTTCTTCCCAGAAGTTGCTGAAAAATAAAAAAAAAATCCCAGTGAAGGTACAAACAGCACTGACGTGTTTTAACATTTATTTATATTACTCTAAATAAATTCTGAGAAAAAAAGATTGTTTAATTAATATATGAAGTTTTGATATAATGAGTGAGAAGTACTACTAAATTTGTATGTGCCTTATATATTATTACTATTAAGATAATTGGACTATCAAGATAATGTCTTGATTTTATAATAACTGCTCGAAATAGAAGCCTGGTAAATTATTTGTATAGAATTAATTTGTATTTTATCGTTGGTATGTTATACTTAATGCAATTCATTAGTGAATAAATTTATTATCATATGTGTGTGTGTGTTTTATTATACGTGGCCTTATAATTTTCAAGATAATCAGAATTCAGCGTAAAGTGTGGAACGGAGTGTTTTAACACTTTGCTCTCTCTCTGTTTACTCTGTTGTGTGGGGATGCAGCGTGAAGCTGATAAAAAAATCTAAATTACAGTAACAAAAAAGCCAACGGCACGCGGTGTTCCCAGGCGGTCACCCATCCAAGTACTGACCGCGCCCGACGTTGCTTAACTTCGGTGATCGGACGAGAACCGGTGTGTTCAACGTGGTATGGACGTTGGCGAACAAATTGCACAAAAGAAACACTACATTAAAAATAAATGTGAAATGAATGTTAAGTTAAATGTCTCTACGTCCGTTAAATCTCGACGTCACCGACAAAAGAATAGAAGATTTATATGGGTGTCAAGTTCTGCGTTCAGTTTGATTATGAATTGGCAAATTTTTATCACCAGACACCAAATCAAAATTCAAAATCAAAGTCCAGCGTTATTATATTTCCAGTTCCAGTAAAAATTGTAGAATGAAAGGATATCGGTCATTTTACTATGAAACAATCGCCCACAGCGAACAATAATTATTTAAGCGGTTATATGTACTCGCAAATAAATTTAGATGAAAATTTAATAGGTCGTGAATATTTGGTAGATATTGACCAATATTATAACATCAACATTTAATGGTCTATGGTTATTTAACTTTTTGTTTAGTTTTATTAATAACATAAGTATATAAATATGTATTAAACATTTAAATAACAATAGAACATGAAATAAATCAGATTCACGCTGTAGCATACAACAGGATAGGGAAATTAGTGTTAAGACACTCCGTTCTCCACTTTCCTCCAAGGCATTACATGTTAAGCGGTGGAACTCAACGTCGGCCTTTTGACTTAGTTCTAGAGTGTAGAAATGAAAATATTAATAAATAATAATTCATTCCCCGATTGGGATCGAACTCACAACTGTCGCAATACAGTCACACCCCTGTGTCTCTGTGCCACGACGACCTCCCATGTCCCATCAAGGATGACTTAAAAAAATTAAATCTCAACCTTATGACTCAGATCCACAAACATCTTATCTTCAATCCACATACCTCACTCGTAAATACATCTAATAGGATATTTCCAAACACTTAAGCGCAATATCCTGCTATTGTCCTCCACAATGAAATCGTAAACCACATGAATAAATACACACAGACAGCAAGTACAATGAGTGCTGCTGTTTGTTAACATTACTTCATACCTCTAAATATTGTTTTTAACTTTATCATATCTCCTTCATCTCGCAGAGAGTGAGCAGATAGCAAATAATGTTTTTTTTTTCTCCGTTATGCACATATTCCAATATATAAATGTATTTTATATAACTTTGTTTTGTGAGAAAGATACAAATATACTTTTTTTTATGGTAAAGGACACGGCAAACGAGCGTTCGAGCCCGGCATTACATAATGCGAAACGCAGTGGTCGGGGGTGGTATTAAATCCGATCGAGTCTGCCCATGCGTGTTGCCATTACTGGCGACGTGACTCTACCACACGTACTTTAGTCGCCTCTTACGACACCGACAGTACCAGGGTGATCCTATTCTAAGCCGAGATCACACGGCAAAAAAGTACTACTGTAGGGATGTATCACTTCTTATCATATCATCTTCCATGATTTCTACGTAGTCGTAGTAGTTAGTGTTATGACACTCCGTCCTCGACTTTGAGGCGCAACGCCCGTTTCATCTTACCAGGACAGGGTGACGAAAATAATTATTTCGTCAAAGTGACTATCAAACTCCCAAACACCGCGTTAATATATAATGCGATTTCACTTCTCTATTAAATATATAATTGAGTTAAAATTCGATTAATAGTTTTTTTTTAATTCTATTACATATTCGTTGTCGGTAAGGCTTATATTTAAGCATCTTGACCATAATCTGAAGCCTTTAAAAGCAAACACTGGTCCAAACCAAAGAAAACAGGTTTAATCTAACACCTGTAATGTAAATTGAAGAAAAAACAAATCACGAGATGACTGTGAAATAAACTAAGCTATAATAAGATAATTTCTATCTCATTACTTTAGAGAGTCCACGTGAAATGTGACGTCTGGAACAACTGGTCTGCCACAGGTGAAACGTGGTAAAAGTAAAATTTTAAAATGTTTATATTAGATTATTTATAAATAAATAATAGCGGTAAGTAACGTCTCGTTTTATAACTTCGAAACAAAAAAATAATAATAATTTAATGTAATTTAAAGTGAAGTCGTCGTTGTAGATGATTGATAGACGTCGCGCTTTACCTCAACACCAGAGCGGACAGCCTATATCAATTACGTATGCAATCTTATACTTTCAAGATTCAAATATTTTTTCACAATGACGTCTAGTTTTAATTAAAAGTGAAACGTTAAAATCTCAATGCTATAATAATCTACAAGTTGTGTAGGTATTGATGAGGCCATCGAAACCGGGACATAAAAGGAGAACACCAAATATGGCGTTTGTCTAAATGTGATGTTGTAACTGTTGAGGTCGGATTTGAATCAGCTATCTCCTGTTGTCGATGCTTCTACCTTGACCGATTTCGTTGCATACATCCTGACGATGTCGACGTCATCGTCAACGTTTTATGAGTCAAAAGAAAGCCTTTATCGCCCCTTACTATTTGTATACGTATTGATATTTATTGTTGTTATTCTGCAAAGTTTATATTTTGAAAAAAATGAAAGTGGAGAACTTCCCTCCCTCTGCCTACTCTATTTTATGTAGGCTACAAAGTGAAGCTGATTTTAGATTTTTAAATTGTTTATAGAGCGATGTAGCGTACTATTTTCGTCTTTATGTATGATCAAGAGATTTGTATCCTTTTAGTTTGAACACTGAGTAAAGACAAGAAAAAAATAAGTAAATGAATCTCCTCTACTCGAAATTGGAGAACGGATGTGTCTTAATGTGGAAAGAGTGTTTTAACACTAAGTTTACCGGTTCCCTCTGCCTACTCTTGCTATGTGTGAGGTACAGAGAGCAACTACAAAAAAAAACTTCAAATGAATTAGATTCTAATGAAACCTTGTAAAATATATTAAAACTTCTTGTTTTATACTTTATAGAGTACACTAGTTGTAATTTTCCACTACGTTAGATATTTTATGATAGTTATTGTAAGAATTTATGGTTTTTACGAGAATGTTCATCATATTATCAATATTTATTAAAAAATTTCGTTTGAAATGCCATTAATGTTATCGCACTGGATTCTTTTTTAAAATATTTTAATTATAACCACAATCTACAATGTAAATATTGTATGTGACTTACGTTTTTAGTGTAAAATCCAAATCTTCACGCTGTGTCCAGCACACAGCAGGGTAGCCAGAGGTAACCCAGTGTTAAGACACTCCGTTCCATTTCCTGCCGAATTCTATGGGATTGTGTGTTGAGTGGCAGAATTCAACTCCGCGCTTGGTCTCGACACCAAAGCGAAGAAATGGAAATATAAATTTAAATAAATATTTCCTCACCTCGAGTTTGAATTGAACCTACAACCAGTCGGTTTTACAGTCACACCTTTTGCCCATGCGCTACGACTGGCCTCAATTGTAAATGAAATATTTATTTCCTTATATTTTAATCCTTGCTCTGTTGTCAATAACACGCGGAATGCCTCCAGAATTCGGCGTAAAATAGTGAATAGATTGTTTAAACACTAGGCTCTATCTGTCTACAGTGCTGTCTCAAGGACACAGAGAAATTCTAAAAAAAAATATCACCTGTCAAAAATCAAAATTAAAATAAACTAAAAATAATTCAAAATCGACTACCCATCGAGTTATTACAGTAGAGGTTAACCAATGAGTTTCGCCGCGAAGAAAGGCTCGAAGGCTCGCTTTCGTTGTTTACAGGGAGAAATCTAAGACCGGTTGGCTCGGCTCGCCACTCTGTCAGTATCGCGCGTCGCGGTCACACGTCACTTGCCACTGCCGTGGTACTACCAGTCTATCACCACCACCACCACCACCACAGTACCACCATACGTGTCAACAACCTGTATTATACCTGAGAAACCTCAAACGACTCTAAACTATATTTGTGTTTAGTGTATTTAGTGTCGTGTAAACTTTTTTTTTTATTAGAAAGTGCAGTGGAGTGACTCTGCCACCGGCCACCGGTACGTAATAGCGGTATTATTAAGGGACGCGTTTCCATTCAATGGTAGAAAGGAAGCTCAATTGGCATGTTGTTTGTAGGCGCTCTTTCCTTTTTTTTATATTATAGCATATATATATATATATATATATAATTTGTTCTTATTATTGATATCAGTATAATATTGTAAAATATTAAGCTTATATCTAGTTATAAATGTGTTATAAGGTTTCGAAACTTTCATATAATAGAGTTCAACGATTTACAAATATATATATATATATATTTATATAATAAAATATGATTAAATTTGTTTTAAAATATTCATTATTTATAAAAGTTGCCATTTCATAATTTTGCTGAATTTTATACACGAGTAGAAGTATTTTTCGAACGCTTAGATATATGTACGTTGTAAATTACTAAGTTTTAACCTAGAAAATAACATAGAAACTTATCATATGTCAGTAACAGAAACAAATTACTGGCAATTGAAATTAGATATGATGCCTCAAACAATCTCACACAAGACTGAAAAAATAACAACTTGGCTATCTCGGTAATGTAACTTTATCTTTTCTTTAATATATCGTTATGTTTACAAATTCCTTTCGAGGATTTTAGTGACAACATTACACTATTTTAAATGCTAGCTTTATATATTATATTTATTTTATATATATATGTATAAGTAAAATAAATATAAAAAAAATCTATTTGGAAAAATCTCAAAGAAATGATTATATTTAAAGTGTTTTTAAAGTGTTATTCCGTACTTAACAAATAAAGAAACTTTTTTGGAAAACGTAAAAATTTGGACGATTTTCAAGAGACGCGGGTTCAAATTTCACTATATTCATAATCTTATATGTCCTCTAAAATGTATATATTGCGTCTCGAATTACATTAATTTAATTTTGCACACCAGTTATCAACATAAGTAATAAGGTAAATTAAATTCAATAATTTATTTCTTTATAAAATAAATGTAATTGTAATCATATAAATAACACCGTAGGTTTTCCTTTAAAAAA